>CALYDF020005504.1:0-13948 GCA_944474145.2 Dicrocoelium dendriticum | reverse complement strand
TTAGTCCCGCCAAGCTGCCTAGTCTCCGAGGTCATCCGTTGAAGCTGCACAAACAGCGTTCTGACCGGGTAAGGACGGAAACTCGCTTGTCGCGTCGAGTTATTGAACGTTGGAACTCGCTTCCGGCGCACGTGGTTAGGGAGTCTACGGTAGAGGGTTTCGAGCGTCAGTTAGATGCTCTTGGGTGGCAGTACCAAACCTTCCCCTTCTCCTAACCGACTTGTATCTTCAACTTTCCCTTCGTTCTTTTTTAATTTTCTTCTTACCTTGGTATTATCATTATTTAGCTGACATTCCTCCTCTACTTTTCTTAGCTTACCCTTCACTTTTTTACTTCACATAAACCGGCCCGGCAGGGACTGCTGGGCAGGAAAATGTGGGCAGTAATTGGTTGGACAGGGTGTGATGCGGTCTTTGTTTTAGGCTTTTCAACATCTCAAGCAGACCTGTCAATTCCCGATCCAACGATACGCAAAAGTAGAAACATTCACGGGATTATCCTATCGTTCCGGTCCCAACTGAACTTGAACTTGATACTTGTTCCACACTCTTTGAAAGCGTCGCGTCGGACTCACTGCATGCCGGCGCTAATGTATCTTCGGCTGCTTTGATCAGCGAATCTAACGCTGTATGCGGCAGCGCGAGCTGCACAAAGCCCGTGACAGGCGAGTCTTGTGACGTGCAGTACTATATGTGCAACTGCTGGTACCGTGAGACTTGTACCGATTTGTGCCCTTATCAGTACGCAATAATTCCGACTAGCGCTAGCATGCTGTTTAATTGTCTTCTTTGCCTTCACCGTTGATCTACGCTCTCTAGGGTTACTGAGGAGACATCGAGCAACATCTGGCTTTGGTAAACAGGTGTTGTGGCCTTCCCTCACATCTCTTGATGCATAGTGGAGTTATTGATGAAGAAAATGGGAGTCTTTATTGATGTCGGCTTATTGGAGGAAGACACTCAATTAACCTCAATTGATGTCGATGAATACCCGACTGAAGTGATAGATATCGTGTCGTGTACCCCAACGGTCCAGAATGCCTCTAAAGAGATCTACGATGTTGTACTGGTAGCCGTCCAAAGCGAGAAAGATTTTATAGCCCCTGTGCCCAATAAAAGCAAGAGGAAGGAGGCTAAGAAAGTCCGTAAGGCCCCTCAAAACCTGAACGTACTGAAACCATAAAGGTATCGGGGGTGGAGCACAAAGTTTCAACTCCAATCACCCCAGTTCCATTGGCGAAGCAACGCGCCGGGTCGACATCGCCCGCACCCGCAAATTCTGAAAAGACCAGACCGGTGAGGGAGTTGGAGGTAGAACACAAAAGCTACAACCTCAATTACCCCAGCTCCCTTAGAGAAGAAACGCGCCGTGTCACCTTCCAAACCGGTCGAAACTGGGTCGGGTTGAAGACTCATGGAGTGAATACGCTTCGTCGAGCTGATTCTTACATTGATAGTAGCGGTATCTTTCGTAACGTTGCAGAATCCGCGGCAGCTCTTCCCAAGGAACGCATGCTGGATGACCTCTAGTGGTTCAAGCTATGCGTCAACAAGATGCTTCCACCTGAGTTCGCCGTTGTCACCATCAGGAAGTTAACCAAATTGGCAACGTCCCTGTAGATACGCCCAATCCGTGACCCCCATTACTTCGTGCAGTCTTTCAACCCAGGAGGAACGCAAAGCGTTTATGCGCTTTCTATTCAAACACAAGGGTAGTAAGCTAAGCGTTCAGCAGGACCCCCCACTGGCAGATAGACTGAAGATATAGGAACGCATCGGAAGCCTCAAGAGCAGGCGAGCAACCGGCGAGCAAGGCCTTCGACTTGTTGGTTTTCAGGGAGTTAGCCGGAAATCAAATTCTGCCCTACTGGAACGCTCCTGGTAGCGTACTACCCAGGGATGCTCGTGCCGAGTTCCTTCGGGTAGTGCTCAGTGATGTGCGTAGCCTATGGAACAAGGTACACGAGGTGGGTCTACTTGTAGACAAATCTCGTCCCGACATACTTTCTAGCACCAAAAGTTAGCTGTTCCCGGATATCACAGACCTTGAAGTATGTTTACCTGGTTACGCAATGCTTAGCTCCGATCGCTCCGTTGGCCGCCAAGGTGGGGGCCTCGCTGTTCATGTGAGTTATAAACTTTATGTGTTGATGACCTGTGTGTTCCAGTCGCCGGATCAAACTGTTGAGGCCCTGACGACTGTTGTGCGCACTTCCTCCGCCTAGTTTACAGTTGCAGCGGTATTTCGAGGTCCTGGAAGCATCTCCAGGAAGGTTATTAAAGTTATTCGTACTCAGGCTACCAACGAATATCGAATACTGGGTGCTATCAACCTCCCTGAAGTCTGCTGGGCTGATCTATCTTGCAGTGCTGCAGTGGGCACTTTCAGTTCATATCTCTTTGAGCTAACATTGCAACTGCCTTTGCATCAGTTCGTGGACCTCCCGACTAGATATATGCGCAACCAAATTCCGTCTACCTTGGATCTCATTTTTGCGGTCACGCGGTCGTAAGTGATATTACATACTGCTGTCCTCTAGGAGCCGTTGACCATATCTGCATATCCTTTCGATGTGCTCTAACTAAGTGTCATTAAGCTACCGCTGAGGCATGTCCAAATAGTGGGCGGGCGAACTTTAAGGCAATGAGAGACGAAGCTTCAGTTCTGCATTGCGCTACCACCGTGGCGGACACCGTTTGGACAGTCTAGGGGAAACTTAAAGCGTACCTCACTGAGATCTCTGCTCACCATGTGCCACTCATTAAGAGACGGGTGACACGGGCGCAGCCTCCGTAAATAGATCCTACAGGTAAATACCTGCACAGGAAGCGTCCTAATTTCTGGCAAAATTACCAAACGGCTTCATCAACCAGCACCTACAAAAACTATCGAGCGCTTAGAAATAAATGTAAGCAACATCTTAGAACCCTTCGTCTATCGTACGAGGAGGATTTGGCTAACGCAGCCGTAATAAATCTAGAGCTCTTTGCTTACGTAAAGAGACACAACGGTACAAACGCGTCTATACCGGCTTTACTGCGAGCGGACGGGATCCATTGGCCTACCGAGTATGATAACACTTGTATACTTAACGAACAGTATAATGGCGTCTTTTCTCATGAGGCCTCTCTACCTCAGGTTGAGCTGGTCACAAAAGTTCCAGAAGGTTCTTGCCTAACTGAAATCAGCATAACGGAGACACAAGTCGTCAGGCTATTGTAAGGGCTAAATCCTTCCAAAACTTCTGGCCCTGATTCAGTTCATCCGAGGCTGATGCATGAATTGGCCTTTGAGCTAAGTGGCCCGCTGACATGCAGGTTTACAATAGCACTCGACAGCTGCACCTTACCTACGGTATGAAAGGAGGCAGTCATTTGTCCTATTTTAAGGGCGGTGACAGAGCTCTGTTCGCGAAATACCGGCCTGTCAGCTTGACAAGCTCTGTAGTTAAGTTATTTGGAAAAATGGTCGGGGATTTGGTGGAGAATCACCCGATTAACCTTGTCAGTGCGGCACAGCAAGGATTCCGTAAGGCATTTTCATGTCTGACAAATTTACTTGTGGCTCGTGAAAGCTGGGCTGAGGCAGTAGACAACGGTCACGCTATCGACGTGCTTTTCGTTGACTTCTGAAATGCCTTTGAGACTGTCCCATCCAAACGACAGATTGGGATCTGCTTGACGGCCGTCACACGCAGCCTTTGAGGTTCTGGAACAATTATCATATGTTTTGCATCCGTAATTGGATACGCACCTGCGACCACGGCCAGACGCAGGTGGGTTTTGGCGGGTTTGCACCAATTTGACCAGGGGCTGCCTGGCTTGAGGCGGGCAGTAGCAAACCATTGAACACCCGGAGGTGTCCTCCCACCGTCAGAGACAATGCGTGGCCCTCGTGCTCTACGCCAATCGAGCTGTGAAATTATAACCCGTAAACCTGTTGTCTCCCATGGCTAGGTTTTACGGGAAGTGGGCCATCGACCACTTCCTAACCTCAGGAGAGGATGGACTAGGATACTGCCAGGGCGCCCAATCCTGACAGTAGCACGACTCGGGTCCTCAGCCAAAGCCTTCGATTAAATATACACCCGAAAGGCAGCGGGTCTAGCACATGGTCAGTTAGCCGACTCATGCGAATTGGTGTCCTGGATCTTAGCAGGGAGAAGGGCGAAACCCAACTCCTACTTAGCGGTCGCCACGTGGAGGCGCCCAGGACATGAGACTATGGCGTAACAGTAGCGGCAGTGGGTAGACCATCTGTCAGGATCTAGCCACCACTAGCCTCAGCGACCCATAGGATCTCCCGCCGGGGGGTGCACACATACATGATTGGCGGCATCCGGTTTCGGATTTGCCTGTCACTGGGGCAAGCCACAGGACGCCTGCGCCTACAGAGGGACCATGGATGGCTTGCGCTGCACCACCCACAGCTCCAACCACACACCCCATATCCAGTGGAAACCCGAAGGAATAAGACCGGGAGGCATGCGGATGGGAACCACGTTTCATCAACGGAGCCGGCCCACACTCCTTCACAGGCAAACACAAGCACACTGTATTTGGGAATCAAGCGCACACAAGGCGGTGGCTGGACCGTAGTCCGCTCCACACTGACTGCATGGAACCACTCTTTGATCCTAACACGACCACAAGTACCGTGCACCCTGTCCCCTCCGGCAACAACCAACTGTTTCCTGGAGCCAGTATAGACGAGGTAGTGGGTAATAGACCGGTAGGCACCTTGTCACCATGCACATCAAGCGCAGCCACACCGGGGATATCAAACAACAGCCAAACACTTGAGAGAGAGAAAGAAAAAGAGAAAAGCTCGATTAATGCACAAGGAAACGGTGATATAAACCTCAGTTAAATAGCATATGTAATAAATTTTTTACAAACAAATGCTAGCTAAGTGCACCAGGTCAGGAAATATAGTTCACGGAATGCCAAGAACACAAAAATGTTATGGAAATCGAATACAATTGGCTTAGGCGATGTGCGCAAGTTAATGGAATAGAGTATAGGGAGATATTTATATGTGAAAGAAAAGCATTAAAGTAAAAACTGTAAACCCACCACCTGAAATAAAGAGACTTAGCATGCAAGCACGCGGTTAGTAAATCGAATTCAGCGTGCCTACAAACGCTGCGCCGGCTCGCCGTAATTCTCTGCAGGACCCGTCGTCGCTTCTGTAGTGGACCCATAGGGCCTACCTCATGGCCCACTAGACCTTTATATGAGAAAGAAAGGCATTAGGACAGAACCGAAAACCCACCACCTGAAATAAAGAGACTTAGCATGCAAGCGTGCGGTTAGTAAATCGAATTCAGCGTGCCTACAAACGCTGCGCCGGTGCTGCCTACGTTCACTGCGGGACCGGTCGCCGCTTCCCAACATTCAGCCGACCGTATAAAAGTTGTTTCGGTATTCGCGTCGAATCCATACGGCTCACATGACCGAGCCATCTCAGGTGTCGCAGTAAAAGTATGCAGTCCACTGCATACATCCCACTTCGGCACAACACTTCCGTGTGTGCATTTCTGTCGCCCCAGCCGATCCGCAAAATTCGTCGCAGACACTGCTGATGGAACCGCTCGAGATATCGCACATCCCGACGGTACATCGTCCATGTTTCACCGCCGTATAGAAGAACGGACAGTACCATGGATTTGTACACCATCAGCTTCGTGCCAATGCTAAGCTGATGGTTGTTCCACACTCGGTACTCAAGCTTCCCGAATGCCGCTGCCGTTTTCGACACTCGAATAGGCAACTCAACGTGTAGCTGCTGATCAGTCGACATCACACTCCCAAGGTAGCAAAAGCGGGAGGTGGTTTCCAATACTTCAGCACCAATGCTGATTTGCGGCAATATTGAAGATTGCACCTCCGGTGAAGGCTAAAAGAGACAGACAGTTTTGCTTGTGTTGATGGTGAGCCCGAATTTGGCCGCTGTCGAAGCCCGAGCACTAGTCATGTGCTGCAACTCATCCGCGCTGTGTGAAAACAACGCACAGTCGTCAGCAAACAGCAACATACGGATAGTTGTCTCACAGACTAGAGTTCTGTCACCGAAAAGACGGATGTTCAGCAACCCACCATCAATACGGTGCTCCACACGAACACCGTAAGCACAAGCCGCATCAAAAGCACAAGACAAGATTGCATGAAGATATATATAAATCAGGGCAGGAGCTAAGACACAGCCTTGCTTCACACCAGAGACAACTGCAAAGTCATCCGAGGTTCACCACTCAGCTGCACCCTTGCTGGCCTACCATGTGCAGACATTCAATTAGACTTACAAACTTACGCGGGCAACCAAACTTACCCAACACCAGCCACAATGCCTCGCGTTTCACCGTATCAAATGCCTTGGTGAAATCAACAAAAAAGCGAGTACAATGGCTGGTGTCGTTCTCTGCACTTCTCTTGCAACTGACGAGCCGCAAACACCATATCTATGGTGCTGCGACCCGAACGGAATCCACATTGCTCTTCCGCCACGTTAGGTTCCACAACCTGACTGACGAGGCGATTGAGCAGCATTCGGGCAATCACCTTGCCCATACATAGATGGTTGGCGGCATCCGGTTTCGGATTTACCTGTCACTGTGGCCAGCCACAGAACGCCTTCGCCTACAGAGGGACCATGGATGGCTTGCGCTGCACCACCCACAGCTCCAACCACACACCCCATATCCAGTGTGAACCCGAAGGAATAAGACCGGGAGGCATGTGGATGGGAACCACGTTTCGTCAACGGAGCCGGCCTACGCTCCTTCACAGGCAAACACACGCACTCTGTATTTGGGAAATCAAGCGCACGCAAGGCGGTGGCTGGACCGTAGTCCGCTCCACGCTTAATGCATGGAACCACTCTTCGAGCCTAGCACGGCCACAAGGACCGTGCACCCCGTCCTCTCCAGCAACTACCAACTGTCTTCTGGAGCCAGTATGGACGTGGTAGTGCGTAATAGACAGGTAGGCACCTTGCACATCAAGCGCAGCCACACCGGGGATATCAAACGTCAGCCAATCACCTGGAACGACAGGATGAAACAAAACAAATCCAAGAATGCATACAGATACCGTGGCATAACACTTTGCTAAATTAGCATATGAAGTAAGTTGGTTAGCAATGAATACGCGATAAGGAAAAATGTCCGCAAGTTAGTTGAAAATGCTACAAACGCAACAAAGTTACCGAACATAAGCCCAAATAATGTAAGCAGCGTGGCCAGTTAATAGAACGGTATTCAGGTAGGCAGAACAAACAAAATAAAGTGGAATGAAATTTAGCCAGCTTAAAAAGACCTAGTTTAAGTGTAAGTTGGTTTAGCCCAACTGCGGTGAAGAAGCATCAAGAATGCAACATAAGCCTCAGCATGGGGCACCTGCGTATATATACCCATACACTTACATACACTGTTATGCCAAACATGTACTTTTTGTACGTTTAGCGTCGAGCAAGTGGTTTTCGCAAAGGATTTTTGTGTCAAACGCACTTACTGGTTGTTCGTGAGAGCTGGGCTGAACGCGTAGGCAGTGGACATTCGGTGGATGCGGTGTTCATTGACTTTTCCAATGCCTTTGACACTGGCCCCCATTCACGACTCTCACTGAAGTTGAGGTCTTATGGAATATCTGGTCGCGCTCTGAAGTGGGTGTCAGCTTTTCTGGTTGGACGGGAACAGTGTATTCGTGTGGGAAGCAGTCTTTTGTTTCGATAAACTGTACTTAGCGGCGTTCTGAATGGCTCTGTCCTAGGTCCGCTGCTTTATCCTGTCTAAGTGAATGACGCCGGAGGAGCTTGGGGTACCATCGCTCTTATTTGCTGATGACCTAAAGCTCTGGAATATTGTTGATATCCCTGGAGATCCTGTGGCTCTTCAATGGGCTTTGGATAGACTCTGGGAATGGTGTCTTGTGGTTGCTGCCCATAAACCGGCAAAGTGTTCAGTGCTGCGTATCGGAGCGTCTGATTCCTCCACAAGTTATGTGCTCGATGGGAGTGAACTTCCTCACGTGACTCATCAGGTTGATCTAGGTGTCGTCCACTGTTCCACACTACACTCTGGAGACAACTGGAAGAAGGCGGCTAGTAAAGGGTTCCGGATGTTGTGGTTTATCCGTCGTTCTTTCGGGACCCTAACCGCTGATGTGTTTGTGAAGCTCTTCTCAGCGTTTGTGCGACCCCACCTAGAATATTGCGTCCAGGCCTGTCCACCATGCCTTGTCCGGGACAAAATGGCACTAGAAAGGGTGTTGCGTGTCGGTACTAGGTTGGTCAAGGGTTACGAGGACAAACGTACCCCGAACGCCTACTTAGTTTGGGGATGCATTCAATGCACTATCGAAGGATTAGAGGGGACCTAATCCTAACCTACCGTATTTTGACTGGGAAGGTTGGCCCTGATTTGTCCTGGCTATTTAGTCCTGCTAGATTATCTGGTCTCCGTGGGCACTGTATGCAGCTGGACAAGCCGCGGTCCGATCGAGTTAGAGTGGAGACACGGTTTTCGCGTTGGTACATCGAGCGCTGGAACCCGCTTTCAGAAAATGTCAAGGATGCTACGGTTAAGGGTTGGAGCCTCAGCTAGATGCTCTTGGGTGGAAGCACGAAATCTTTCCTTTTCTTGACAACTTCCCATCTTCATACTTCGACTCTGTTTTCTGCACTTTCCCTCACCATCGGTCTTATTCTCCTTTAACTGATTTACTCTCTTGCTTCACCTAACTGGCGTAACAGGGACAGCTGATGTAACGAGTGTGGGCATTAAGTTGGTGGACCAGGGTGTTTTTCAGGTGTTTTCGTTTTAGATCCATCAAGAAGTCGGAGCAGCCGTATCAACTGCTGGATCAACGACCCGCTCAAGAAGGAACACTCACGGGCTCCATCCTATTATTCCAGTCCCACCTGAACTTAAACTTCAAAGGCCGTCCAATGCGCACTCTGCGACAGATGGATGCACATAGTTTGCTGTAACCTTGATAATGATCTTTACCAATGTCTTCAGCGCACTACCTCTAAAGGCGTCAACTTTCACTGCGACCCGTGTCTAACATTGGTCAGCGACAAGCAACTTCTGACGAACCCTTTCAACGTACATACTGCTTCTGCGCAAGCCGTCTCTAACTCGGACAGCGAGACACCTATCTCATCAGTGTGTCTGCCCTCGTCTGGGTATTCTACACCGAAAGGGAAACGAAGCCGGGCGTCCTCCACCACGTTGGACTTAACACCGTTGCCCAGTGAGAACGGGAATGGGCTGATGGATAAGCCCAAGTCCTATGCCGCAGTCGCGAGCGCCAGCACCTCAGCAAAAGCGAGGACAACCATAGCTGAGAACAAAGCCTCGAAGAAGATGTCCTCACGGCCCAAGATGAAATCAAACACCAAAAACGCGGAACTAAAGCTCGTCCTAAATAGAGTAGCGCAGCTTGAGCAACTGGTCAAAGAAAAGAAATGCCCACAAAAGCCAGCATCACCGGAACGAGACAAGCCGCCTGCTCGCAACCGCTGCCTGATAATCACAAACGTCCCAGAATCCAACAAAGAGACTCCAGCTGAAAGGATACTCGACGACCAAGCCTTCCTTAAACGAATGGTCTCCATGTTGTTTGATGAGAGTGAGCAAGGGATAAACCTAATCTCTGCTTTTCGCCTTGGCAGAAAACAAGAGGACCCAGCCAAGTTTCGTCCTCTGAAAATCGTCTGTCAGGATGAAGAAGAATGCCAACGCATCCTGAGACGGACCCCGCGCCTCAAGGGAGAAACCTTCTACGTTCTGAAACACATCTCCCCTGGGGAGCGAGTTTGAATGAGGCAAGCTGTCTGCGAGCTGCGAACCCGACGAGCAAATGGAGAAACAGATCTGCACATAGTAGATTTATGCCTAGTCAGAATATCTCAGAGCTCGATGGAGGCCAATCCTCCTTCTTCCAGGACCTCAAACCTAAAGAACGGACTACGGGTAATACTCGCGAATGTGCGCAGTCTCAGAAACAAGCTAGATGAGATTCCACTCCTTATCTCTGAACAGCAACCGTACTTAATGGCGTTCACCGAAACCTGGCTTTCATGTGATATATTTGACACGGAGGTTCATGTTTCAGGATACCAGCTGCTTCGATGCGATCGCTTTAGTGGGAGGTCTGGAGGCGTAGTAATCCTCTACACAAAGGCGCACATTGTCAAACTCGATTGTGAGAAGGATATGTCAGAAATGCCCTGGTGTCATATTCATAAAGGATACTAATCGTTGATGGTCGGAGTGGTCTACAGAGCCCCTTGCAGGACCTGGCTCACACCTATTACGCTCCGTGCGAACCCACAGCAGAGGAACAAACTGTCTCCTTATGGGTGACTTCAACGCCCCGACATAATCTGGGACCTTCTTCACAGTGATCTCCCACTTGACTCCTTTGCAGTTGATCTCTTTAATACCGTCCACGAGTTCAACCTGACACAGCATGTCTTGACACCAACACGGATGGTCCCTGGTCCGATACCAAACATTCTCGACTTGGTTCTCACCTCGGCCCCATCTGATGTCTCAGATCAAACAATCCTCCAACCTCTTGAGAAGAGTGATCACTGTACAGTCTCCTTTTCGTGGACACAACGTCTCGCAATCTAAGATCAGGAGACAATGCGACGAAATTTCTGGCGCACTGAACAGCCCAGATTAAGAATGGCTGCAAGTAACATGGACTGGAGTATTCCGCAATCCTTGGAGCTTGACGTCGCATGGGAACGTCTACAATCTATGATGATGCGCCTCATTGAACAGTTTGTTCCTAATTGCAAGAGCAGGCCACCATCAAAAGGAACTCCGTGGATTGATGAAAAAGTAAGATCCCTAATGGAAAAAGGACGGAAACTATGGGACCATTTTTCCATCGCAATGAGGCTTGACCTTATCATAATGCGATGACTTGTGTGCCTCAGTAATCCATTGAGCTATGCTGGGTGGTGTTTTTCTGCACCTTTAGAACCACTCACACCAGGTAAGTCAATGGTTAGAGGCCAGACAAAGAGCCTCTTGATCCTCGAAGTTGGGGGTTGAAAAGAGGGTAGCTCCTTATTCTTTAAACTAACTCTTTGTAGCCCAAAGCCAAACCCGCTGCCTTGCGGTAAGATTTTTGAACCAAAGGTTTTGGTTGAGAACCCTAATCGTTCTCCTGTCTAGGCCTGGGTAACCTGACAGTATCCTACCCACGCAATCCCACGAATCTTTTCTCAAACAATTTCCTGATTCTCTGGCCACCGCAGAGGATGATCAGCAGTGCCCTGTCTGCTGCATCGAGCAGAGTGGATAGGGGTTTGAATGCTACTGCTCAGGCCTTCCTGTCTCCTTACGTTTTTTCACCCTTATCGTCCCGTTCCAGCTTCACTTTTATCCACCCTGTTTTCAACCCCCCAATTCTATGCCTTCCCCCATCTTGCTTCAATAGTCGCTTGTTTTCTAGTTGCTACTCACATGTGAACGCGGAGCGTCATTCCCGTCCTGTCAACAGGCCCATGTCCAAGCAAGCGGTCCATTCCAGTTCATCGGCTTCCGTTTGGATCCTTCGATCCTCCTTCAGATCGGTATGCCTCAATGTACACAAACTGCTTCAGATTGATCCACAGGCAGCACTTTCTCGAAAATTGAAGACCCTCTTGATCGATACCTGCTGCTTGTCGGAGACCCACCTGCAAGACTCGAGCTCTGTGCTCACTTTGCGATCCCCTTCAGGTGACACTAGTTGCACTTTCTGATTGCGCCTATCCGGTGACGAGGCAGCTTAGAGTACCGACCAAGCCGGTGTTGGTATTGCACTGAGTCCCCGGGTTGCAACTACTCTGGTTGATTGGGTCCCAATCAGTAGCCGGATGTGTGCGGTCCGATTGGCTGGCTCGTTCAAAGCTTCGAAGCCCCACGGGACTAACAGGTGTCTATTCGTTATCGCTGCATATGCACATACAAACTCTAGCAATGACTCGGTAATAGACGACTTCCATCGTCGACTGAACGAGCTTTTTCGCCACAGAAGAAGCTCGGACACTGTTATGCTGGCTGGGGATCTGAACGCTCAAGTTGGAATATTATCCACTGATGAACTGCATCTAGGCGGCCAACCTGGTGTAGGCTCCCGTACTGATAACCGTGAGCGGTTACTTCATTTGTGTCAGGATGCTCGCTTATTTCTTGCGAGCACTAATTCCCGACACAGCACCTGCCGGAGGGTGCCTTGGTGCCCATCAGCCTCGAACCAGCTATGGACACAGATCGATCACTTTGCGATAAGTCACCGATGGAGATGCTGCTTCCAGAACTGTCGCTCGGTTTAGAGCACATGTGTAGACATCGACCATTCACTTGTATATGCTGACTTGCGGATGCGCTTTGGCGGACGCCCACGACGATGTTGTGAGCGCAATGACACCAGCCAACTGGCGAAGCCATCTGTTCTGAATGCCTATCAAAGTACGCTGTCATGCGAGTTGAATAAGCGCTCACTAGATGCAATTGAAGCTCACTGGTCTCATGTTCACCAGACCTTACTAGCAGCAGGAAAATCCTCATGTGTTGAGCCCAATCGTAAACATGGACATTGGGTCTTTTCGCAGTCTCTGGAACCTATCGATGCTCGCCGGCATGTTCCGACTGGAAGCGAACACAATGAAACTCGTAACTAGCTCCGGGCAAAACTCCGTGCTAGCCTGAAGAGAGACCGCGAATGCTGGTGGTCTCATCATGCTTCAGAGATGGAAATCGCCGCTGTCCTCGGGAACCATCTTAAGTTATTCCTGCTGATAAGAGAAGCGGGCAGCAGAAGACCTGGTGTTAGTGAAACTATACGTGGCGAGAGTGGACAGCCTATCCACGACTTGTCTAATCACGAGTCTGTTATAGTGACAATGTATATGAAGGGCAGTCGTACAGATTGTTCTAACCACAGGGGTATTAGCCTAACGCCTGTTGTGACAAAATTACTGGCCTCGGTTTTCGTTCATGGCCTCACTGCGGAACGGTACTGTCGGATTTGTGAAGAGTAGGCCGGTTTTCGCCCAGGACGTGGCTGTATAGACCATATATTCACTTTGCGGCAGGTCCTAGAGCAGCGCTACGCGTACCGCAGACCGACAATAGCTGTGTTCCTCGATTTCACGAGTGCGTTCGATTCAGTCGATCGATCGATCGATTCTGTTCGAAATACTTGCGCGGAAAGGTGTTCCCACGAAATATGTGAACATCCTTCTTGCTCTATACACGAACACCACAGGCCGCGTCAGGGTCTACGGTGTACTATAGTATAGCTTTCCGACCGCAAGTGGCGTTCGTCAGGGTTGTGCGATTCCCCATTTTTGTTCACTTTCGTTGTGATTTCTATCATGGAGTGTTCCCTTGGGGAATCTCGCGATGTCGGCGTCGAAGTGCTGCCTGGTGAAAGGTTATTTGATCTATATTATACAGACGATATCGTCTTGCTTTTCGACGATGTTGGGGCGACACAAACAACCCTGTATAGCCTATCCAGGATGGTCCCATTATTTGGAATGCACTTCGCACCTTCAAACTGCAAAGTGTTGCTGCAGGACCACCAGCCACTTGATGACCCCTTGACGCTTGCTAACGAGGAACTCGAGGTAGTTGATCATTTCACTTATCTTGGCAGCTGCATCAGCAGTGATGGGCGCATAGAAACTGACGTCAGCTCACGCATTGCAAAGACCAGAGCTACCTTCATGAACTTGCGATATCTTTGACGACAGTAGGGAGTTTCCCTCCTTCTGAAAAACCGTGTATACAAGGCCGCAGTGAGGGCGGTTCTTCTCTATGGTGGTGAGACTTGACCCGTTCGGTCTGAAGTTCTGAGGCGCGTTCAAGTCTTTGATCATCGTTGTCTGTGAAGCATTGCTGAAGTCGGATGGCACCAGCGTGTCCACAATGATGAT
>CALYDF020005503.1:0-14305 GCA_944474145.2 Dicrocoelium dendriticum | reverse complement strand
CGTGAACCCTGTTGTTTTGATTGGACCTGATATGAACTCCTGTGAACAAAATACTCCGGATTATTGCATTTGTTTTCTTGTTGCACTGATAGAGTGAACCGGGACTGTAATGCCTATGGACACTATTCCACAGGGCAAAAATCGTACATCGCGGTCGAGGTTCCGGAGGCAAAATTTAAACCTACTAACTGATCGGCTGACCATTAGTGTCATGTTGAAAGCATCAGCAGTGCGCTATTATCAGCACACATGTGTTTTATCCGGTGCGAAGCAAAAGTGGCAGCAATTGAATAACCGGTCATTTGGAAGCTGATGAGTTGGCGAGCAAATTTGTTGGAGTTATCTGATTGTAATCCACCCCAGTGACTTGGACCTTTCCGAACACCTTCATTAAAGGAAGGAAAGCCAAGTATAGACCGGTCTTGATAATAATGCACATCAAACATCTACCACGCCATATCCAGGAAACCTCCGTTGCACTAATCTACCCATGCATGTCGAAATGCGATGAAAATATCACCGCCTTGTGATTTTGCGTATTTTAGTATTAATAATGACGCAAATATTTTTGGTATGAATACTCTGATCAAACCCTTTGGAGGGTGCTTTGGGCTCCGATTACAATGAATTCCTCGCCATGAAGCGCAACACTTATGGCTAAGCAACCTGAACTCGTCCCAATATCAAGTGCACCACGATAGCCTGAGCTGCCCCTTCACACACACACACACACACACACAAACACACAAACACACAAACACACACACACACAAAGAAGGCCTTAGCTCGGGCCACTGTTGCTTGTAAACTCCTCAAGTCTGTGGCCCTTATACAAGAGTGCATAAAGCCACTGAAAACATGAAGAGATTTCTGAGGTGCAGCAAAAGCCAAGACGTCGCTTTTAAACAAGGTTTTGCTTTTTCCGCCGAACCTCATTTTGAGGTTGTCTTCCGTAGCTTTACCAGTTTTACAAATATACTCTGACACATTCTTCGTTCAAACAAGTTCCAAGGTCGTTGAGAACGTCACACTCAGTTCGCATGTGAAAGCTAAGGCGGAGATACTTGGCAATATTTCCAATGGGTTGCTTGTATTAAGTGTTTTTTGTCAACTGCAACCACTTTTAGAGGAATATTTTAATAAAGCTCTGTTTACTGGATGCAAATCCGAGAATTCTCTTCAACCTTGTGCGATTGTTACTCTAGAGAGCCGAGTATCCCATTTATGTCAGTGCACCCGTTTGTTTTTACCCAATCCATTTGTAAACTGTAGTTCTGGCGGTTCCAACTTAGTACTACATCAGTTGATAATGTAAAGTGCTAAGAATGCACACCTTTGGTTAACTAAAGCTTATCATATATTGAATTAACTTAAATCCAACCAAAAAGCCGACTAATCTAAGCTGTGAACTCTATCCAGCTACGGATAGGATGAATGACGGACGCAGATTACTGTCAAGACAAGAGACCACCGCGGAGATATTTGAAGTTTCAGCATTACCTAGTGTAATGTGTGTTTTACAAAATAAAAACTTTACATAATGATGCTAAGCGGTTATGCATTTAGCATGGTTTTAGCTACCGCACACCGACATACAAGTCGATATTTGAGGTGACTAAGTCAAGCGGGTTCTGTGCTTTAGTAGCATCTCGAACCTGTTTCTCCTTGTTTTATGGTTAGTTTCATCCTCAGTGCTACTGAACCTATCAAACGGTGATAGAAAGACGACCGACTATACTTGGGTGTCTATAACACATGTATTTCATAAGCCCAGTAAAGAGGAGAACGCCAGGCACAGTTATTGCAGCTCTTCCTAATATAACCATAGAGAATTCCCAATCTAAATTCGAATCCGGATAAAACCGTATGTCGCAAAACACTTCATTCACTGACCTTTATTTACAATTCATTTAGGTTAGGCGCAATCACCTTAGATAACTTTTTAAGGTCCGCAATAGGTTCGTAACATACCAGCGCTTATCATCTATTTTGAAGACAAACACAGTAATACTCCATCAGTTTAGCTCTGTTTCAATGCCATAGTGTTTCAAAACAAGCAATAGTTCGCCTATTAAAACCGGCGAGCATCTTTACACACTCACTTATCAGCACCGTGATTTATATTGGTGGTACCATGCCATCCCCATTTATGTATGCTTGCTATCATATGTGAAGGTACTGTCGTCATGATAAGCAGAGAAAGGGTTCATTTCATCAAATGTTAGGTCCTGTTTGCTTCAAATCTACGGATTTACGCAAAAATCTCCTGGTGGATGGATGCTTGATGGCATCACTTAGGATCCTAGTTTAGAAGAATAATCTGGTTTTCCTATGCGTTTGGACACTACAGTCAAGACTTCCGAGACGTGGAGATGGCTGAACCGCAAGTAGCGCTTGTCATAACGTTGTGTTTCTTTAACCATATTGCTTTAACCGCCTTCGCATTATCTGAAATCCTCTAAGCTCGGTCTGGATACTTGGTTCGGTTGTCTCTACTTGAAGGGTACATTCGATCATGGAGCCTGTCGTGTAGTGCTGATTATGGGAGCCAACAACATCTACTCTTTAACGTCCAGAGTACCCTTTTTGCTCTGTTTGCAAATTCCAACTGCAGAGTTGCTTAACCACTTCTGAAGTCGCCTTACTGTGGAGGTATAGAAGCAAATTCGACTAGAGGAAAACGCCGGTTGATACGGGGAAATTAACATGAGCGAAGGAAACGCCAGTAACTAAAGTTAATACTACGGGGTTTTTGAACTTCATATCTTTTGTGTGCTGCCTCAACGCTATTAATTTAGCCATCTTTCTGTTAATCACCTTACTCAGTCTGTTACCCGGAACGCTGAAGCTATCATGCGCTTACAGGCAACAGAGCAACGAAACCTCACTTGATATGCACTGTACCGTATCTGAAGTTGGCCAAATTAAGTGAAACCGTGTGCATCGAATGGAAATCAATCAGCCGTTTGCCCTTTGTACAATGTTGCCTAGACTGCGATCACAAACGTATGGCAACAAAACGCGAATTGAATGAAACAAATCCTTAAACCCCTGAGTGCATGCCAAAATAAAACAAAAATTTTAACTGTCATCTCACTTTATATAGCTTTCTGACACAGTCGAAAGAAATTTGAATGTCATAATATTGAAGCCTCTTAAAGAATGGCGACCTATATTCGGAGAACAGAGAGTGGGCCCAAAGTCGTCCTCACATCGCTGTCAACAACCAAATTGCGAAATATTTCATGTAATTACCTGCTATTGCATAACCGAAAGCTATTTGATTCTTAGGGATGTTTACCGAGGGACACATTCATAAATTATGTTCCCAACACAAGCGCACAGCTTATTATGCCAGATAAGAATAAAGCGTTAATTACTTGACGTGTTCTTGACATCTGTATTAAACAGTATTATGAAAGATACTTAATTTGTGCGCAGCCTCTAATACACTAAATAAACGAACAAGCTAGCTTTTGTGGTCTGTGTTCTCAAGCTGTTTCTACCTGATCCATTATATGAAGATGAATGGGGATCATCAGTTAAACTCGCATACGTGGCACATGCAGATTTTACTTTGAAACAAATCGTGCTTAACCGAAACACGTTTCAGTTTCAAATTCACGTTCGTTTGGGAACGGAGCAACAGGATAATCCCGTGAACATTGCTCCTTCTGTGTGTTAATGAAACAGAATTTGATAGGGTGATCTGCGATTTTAACAAACCTGAAAAATCACATCGCACCCTCACTATGCAGTTACCATCTGCATATCTTGCCCAGCTAGCCCTGCCTGGCCGATTACATGAATTATGAGAATGAACAGCAAACACAGAAGGCAAGAGGAGCATTGTCAACAAGATAGTGATAGTACGAAGATGTATAGCGGGCAGAAAACTAGGTTGCAGGTCCAAATGAAATGTAAAATGGGTGCGTTACGGAGCTGCATCTTGTGTACAACACGAATAAGTTCATCTATTAGCATAGGACAATTCGCTGTAGCTGTCCAGCTGACCGATGGATAGAGTGCTTGCTGCCAAAGAGGATAGTAATATGTGTTTCCGAAGAACTCAATAGTTGAATCTGATTTCAGTTGAGCGACACAAATCTCTGCTTGGCAGGAACGCAAATGGGATGTAATGCATGAACTGACCATTGGTATTGGATGACTAGGTAGACTTAGGATGGAAGTCGTGGGTAGTTTGTTTGAAAAGTTGATTGATGTCATTTATTGGGTCTGTTACACCAAGGTACCAAGCAGTCTGATGGACAGCATAAATGATGTTAGCACCCGAGCTCAGCTACGAAACCGAAGACAGAACCTACTGCGATTTGTTAAGTTATATCAGTAATTGTTCGCATATTATCACATTTACAAACTAATCATGGGTGTCAGTAGTAATAAATAATGAATGGTGAACAAGGATTTGTAACATGTAAAAATGCGATTGCGTGACCAGTCCCGTGGGCTAACCGGAGTGGGGATTATAAACTGATCGTTTAAAATAACAAGAAAGAGAAAAGCTAGCTTGTGGGGAATCACCTAGTTATTCACATAAACACATGCTGGTCTGCTCACCGCTACGTAACGGAGACGGCTGTTTGAGTTAATTCCCCATTCGATGGAAACGAAGTATGTCAAGTAATGTAAATCGGATAGGGTATGGTCTAGTCATTTATATAAAAATACGGTTATGGAGTGGCCTTCAAACTGGTCGTCGCCTATTTTTCCGAACACCGTTTGTAACATTATCTACTGTATATATCTCGGTCTTGTGAGAAGAGGCTGATAAATATTTTTTCATTCAACTTCCGAGGTCACTGAAAGCCTTCACTTCATCCACATTTGAATACGAAAGTGAAGTCACGCATGATCCCCGGTCTTTGAACAAAACATTTTGCGTCAATCGAAACGAATGCTGAAGAAAAAGTCTCATGAAAGCTTTTCCGTTTTAAATGGATACGAATCCCGAAGACTTAGTTCAGCTTTTTGGGGTCGTTGCTCGATCAATCTAGGACAATGAATGCTTCTCATTTTTATACCCATTTGTAAACTTAGCATTTTCACTGGTAGGCCTCTGGTAAAATAACATTTAATGTACAACACCGAAAATGAACCCATCTGGGTACATAAAGCTCATACTGACTTGACTTGACTTAATGGGAGCGAGAATAATGCGGAAGGAAGAGCGCTCCAGTCTGGAAATTCAAAGGGTAAAAGGTTTTGTCGGCAATCAAATCGACTGTGATGTGCGGTCAGTTTGAGCTGGTGTCCCCTCAGGTTGGTATTGTGACTGACTAGCAACAGATCGCGACATGCGTGAATGGTCTTAATCAGTGTTTGCTACAGCATAATAATGTCTCCTCGCAGGCGGCGATATTCGCCGCTGTACAAGCCTAGGGTTTGTAGTCTGCTTTGGTAGGGCAGATAAACGTTTGAGCGCAGCAGCATCTGTTTGATCCAAAGTCGTTAGGTCTGGATCGCCTACTCCATGCGGGGCCACAGGTAGATTTTCAGCATGTGTGGAAAGATGGATGGCTCGAAATACTTGAATGCGCTTCTTAGGACGACACAGTGCTGAGTGGCTCTTCTCAATGCCTTCTAGGCCTGTTTCAGGCGGAGAAGATAATCCCGCACGATTAAACCGACGTCGCTTTTCTGTGCAGCGTGTAGCAGCAACTGCTCTCTCAGTCGATATTAAAGAAGTGTACTGAAGGCGTATGCTCAGAACTTTTGCATTTAGTCAAGTTATACTGTTGCTAGATTTTTGATGACCGTGTGTAGACTCTGTCGAGATCACATTGTAGTGCCGCAGGGTCGTCCACTGTCTTGACATTGTGCCTAATCATTACATCTTCTGCGACTAGTAGGAAATCAGTCCGAAGCTCACTAGCAATGTGGTTGATGAATACTGGGAAGTAACGTGGTCTCAGTACTGTTCCTTGGGTCACACCTCACTGGACTTTACTTGCGTCGGAGATGGATCTGCCGACTCCCACATTCACCTGACGTTGAATTAGGACGTCGCTTGTCCAGCGTAGAACAGAGGCACCGATTCCATAGTCTCGAATTTGGTGAAGAAGAAATTCGGTGTTTCAGGCGATCAAATGCTTTAGAGAAGTCCAAGTAAACGATTTCGACCTTTTGTCTGGCATCAACTGACTTCGTCCAACTTGCTCTGGCTAATAACAATTTTGTGGTACAGGTCAGATTTCGCGTAATCCTTGCTGTCGCGTCACCATGATGTTGCTGCTTTCAATGTCTCTCCTGGGCACTACTATAATTGTACTTTCCATAAGTTTGCATAACACTGGTAGGTGGATGATTGGACGGTTGTTAGGAGGCTGCGCACTATTACCGCCCTTGAAAATATGTATGACTACTCCCAGTTTTCACATGGTCAGAGCCTGCATTTCCTCAAGGCTTCGTTTGAAGAACCAAGCCAACGTTTCGTCTAGGTTCATGGCGACTGCTTTTCATGACTTCGTTCTAATCTTGTCCACACCAGGAGAGCTGTGAACGCGCAAGGATAATGAACTTTTCATGACGTTTGCAGCAATGAAACATAGGTGGCTTAACCCTGGGGACGGCGTGCCTTGTGTCATGAACGGATAAGGTGACGATTCATTTCTTAATTCTGGTCAGCATCCTAAATGGTCATCGTTGCAATGTTTTATGGTGCTCGCTACTGCACTTCAACACAATGTGTAATGCGCATTGATCGTGATTTACTGCCCATCTGGAGCTCCTACATCATCTCCACCCTGTCCAATGAGGTTGCATGCCTTTATGTCATTAACTGATTGATATATTCCCAACTAGGTGAGGCGCGGCTCTGCTAAGCTGCTTCGATCAAAAGCTCGATACACCAGGCACGCTGCTTCTTAAGCTACAGTTTACGCATTTCCTCTGTCTGTGGTTCCGGATACAAGGGGAGGCGATCCGACCGCCTAAGGGCTACGTTCGGTCTAAGTATTGTCTGATAACTCATTTATTCCTTTTGCGCGGCACTGTTTCGACACGTAACCTAGTTACCTCGCACATTGAAGCGCATGAGCAGGAGATGCGTTTCTTTCTGATCATTACGGAGATACCTAGACTGCTCCAAAGTAGTTGTGCGTTGATCATCAGTATACGGTAATATAAGATGATTCTTAGGACACAGTCCGAAATTCGGAAGAGAGGGGGTCTCTATTGAGTGTACGTGGCCTGTTCATTGTCGCAGCATTTTGTCACTCTACGACGGAATAAGGACTCCCTGAAAGTTGGCCAGTTTTTTTGCTTCCCGTACTCGGTCTCGCACTATGCAGCCACCTCTTTGCTTTAATTTCCTTCGGAAAGTGATAATACCTGTGGCGGCAATTAGAAGCACCATAAATCCCGATTGAAAACTGTCGACTTTCCGGTTAATCCAATCAATTCCACCTCCCGAACCTGATCGTGTTCCCTAGGACAAGGAAAAGGTTAACCAATATACCTCTTATAATTGTCTGTGCAAAGAGGACGGAGAATCCAAACAGATAGTTATAGTGCATGTCTAGCCGAAATCGTTCACCATTGGCCACCAAACTCGGGCGTAGCAGACGGTACCGCAATGCAGCTATCGATACTCATCCGCTTCCTGGTAGATAGTGGTACATCTTTAACCAGTTGTTCGCTGTCACTTTTCATCTCTCTAAATCCCGTGTCCTGTCAACTAGCTTTTATCTGCTCATCTTGTGACGGGGTCCCAAGGAGGCTTGTTTCTATTCGCCCGTGTGGAAATCCACTTTCATACATCTATAAGTGCGCAAACAGGTGGATTTCTTGAAGTCAATGAAATTAAATTTGTGGCACCACATAACCTCACGTGGCGCCTGCTAATGCATCAAATGCACTTACTTCCAGGGTCCTCCCACTAAAGTCTTGTCACTAGATTTAGTCAACATAGTCTAGAACTGTGCAGTATGCATACGTAACGTAAAAACCTCTAGGAAGTGGACAGTTTCGGAACTTCTCCAATACTGCACTCTACGACCGTGTCAAGCGCTGCTAGTGGACCTCTGATCTAGTGATGAAGGCGTAACCATTCAAACCCTACGTGTAGGGTTCCACTCTCAGCTCAAGCTATGTGTACTTGAAGAGTTAAAATCAGGACGAAACTGGTTGGTCGTAGAATGCACTTTTGAGACAGGGTGGCCCAAATACTCTCCCTTCGGATGCGGTCCCAGTGATCGAAATGGCAGAGGATTACTTCATAAAAAACCGGGAACGCAAAGCAGATCACGTGTTGCCATCCAGACACACGGCGGGTACCACGATACTTAACAAACTAACCCTCTGTTCCTTTCTGATGCACTGTCTTCTGATTGAATGGCTTGCACTCACATGACCACCTGCGTGGATTCTGGTGCTTATACAAGTGGTCACAGAAGGCCGAAAGGTGACGCTGTACTGTACGGCATCATCGTAAAGATTATCGGTAAAAATGTGCAGCAGATTCAAGCGTGTTGAAGCTTGTGCACGATCAGCCTGGAATCAGTGGATTTATTCAAATGTTGAATGCAAGTTAACTTGAATCTGAGGAAGCCATTTCAGTCACATTGTCTGTGTGATTACAGTGCAGTGGGGTCATAGAAAATGGTCGTTTTTAGGATTAGGCAGGTTTTCTTCCTCGTCCCATTTCTTTAGGTTAGGATAGTGGCGCTGTAACTCCACCCGGAAAACTAGAGACTGCTTGCATTGTCCTTATACCACCTGGTAGAGGAAAATGACTGTCGCTCTGGTTAAGGCTTCAATGTAATTTTTTTCGAAGTGACCAATGTGTTCACTAACAACCTCTACTTTCCGGGTCCGAATCTACCAAAAGTGTCCAAAATAATGCGAAAACGATTTTTCAATAAAAAGTCAGTTGTCACTCAGCTAGTTATGGGATGAACAATGAGCAGTGATTTATAACGGGTAAAAAGCAGGTGCTTGACATATCCCTTAGGGTGTTTGGCGTAACAAAAATAGATAGCGTATGGATAATGGAGTAGTCAGCACGGCCGCTTACAGATGTAACTGCACTGTCGTATAAAGGGAGTTTGAAATGAGAATGTACGCACACGAAGCAATAAGGGGAGTGGTTATTGATCACATAATAGGTGAGAAAAATGAAAAAGATAGCAAGGACAACGCTTACCCGTGTGCAACTATCTTGGGTCAACAGGATACAGAAATCCAGTTTCTATAGTAGTAGCGTTTATCAAATTTCCTGCAAGGCGTTTGGAGTGACTCATTCTCGAGTAGGGTTATGGCACTATCCCCTGTCTGTTGTGCATTAGTGCCAGCATCTGGTGGTCATGAGCTATAGCACGTAGTGTAAATGTGACAGAGCATCGTCAAGGCGTTTTTTGAAAAGAGATAGGGTGGATGTATTAATTGCATGTTCATATATTGAATATCTAGGTCTAGACACACTGATTCAGAAGACAGCTTGAGGTTCTAACTACACTGCCGGAATTTTCGCACATAATAATGTGTTGGGATTGCATGTAAACCAATGATAGGTCATCCATATATTCACCCAGCTTTGCTACACGCTGAACGTCAAAATTACAAGTAACCGACTGAGTTAAGTAACTGTCATCGTTCCACAAAGGGATGGAAACCAGTTCAAAGTCACAAACGAAAACGTGGTGCCCAACGTGAGCACGTACGTAGTAACAAAGTCTACCTACTTTATCCCGTTGCTCAGTCTCTTGCATTCAGCATGAAAGGACCGAAGCTCATTCACACCACAGAGGTAAAGGTCATCTCTTATTGTTTGCGGCATCCGACTGCCAAGTGATTTCAACTAATCGCATTAGGCCAAAGTGAGAATCGGTGAAGCTGGAAGTTAAACTGTCGTATTGAATTTAATTTTATCACTTGACAAAATTGTCAAACTTCGGCCTTGAATTCATGATAACAAATAAAAGAAGAAGGAACTTTCCAACAAACGGTGTCTACTTAATTGAGACGAAAACGTAACGTAGTTTACACCTACTTGTGCATTTCAGTCTGAGAAATTATGGAGAGTTTAGTGAAAAAGCTTCTTCAAAGGCAGTAGGCCATAAAACCAAAAAATGCGCCTGCGGTTAAAGTCGTCCCACATATTTATCTACCTGACACACCCTTTTCTACCAACAACGCACACGCTTTGGAAATCTTACTACAAAAACCCATTGCACTCATCCGCTCTTGCAGAACTGACTTGGTGTTTATTTTCATGATATTTGCTGAGGGATACTCAACAGTGGTGCGTGTGACTCATACACACTACCTTCGGGTTATTTGCGTCCTTGAGTGAATATGTGCATTACCACAACGTTGTAACCAGATAATTATTTTGAATTCTTTCGTTGGAATGTGTATAAGCCTGTCGGCTGAGTTGAACTGTCGCATTTACGTCAGGATATCTTGTGCCCCCCTATCTTTATATTTGTTATTCACCGGGTAGAACTGAATACTTCATGGAAGTATGTTTTATATTTGATGGTTGCCCATTTCTAATTAGCGACTGATCTTTCTATGGTTAAATCGGCAAGATGCAAAATTTACTAAAGCGTTCTTCGAACACAACTAAACACTAGTCAACTACTAATAGGTCATGAGAATTGACTGCCAATGATAGGTGTTGGACAGCTAGGCTTTGCTTCAAACTTCCCTGCTCAATCTGCCACAGCTGAATAGTGCTGTGCCGTCGCCTCTTTATTCTGATGTATATACAAATTCAAGGACTTAAACCGCAGCGTTTCTTACGCAACAGGCCTACCCGCTCTGGTCATCGGATTGATGATGGTCTGGAAATCATTATAAGCTCCGATGGATGCAAACTATCTGAACCTCTTCAACCTCCCAACGCCATCCTGGAAACTTCAAAGAAAGTTCGTCACAGGTACGGCTGCGCAGATAGTCTCTGCATATACAAAAAATTCACAGGGTAGCAATTTTCAGCAGTGTATAACTGAAAGTGCAATCAAATGAGCAGCGGCTAAAACCCAGGATCCATTGCTTTTGCATTAGAGGTTAAAGCAGGTGGGTGACGGGTGCTGAACGGCATTGGTCGCGACTAGGGTACCTGCAACAACACGGCTCACCCTACACAGCTATGTGCTCTTCAAAACTACCGCAGATTCTCAGGTTATAGCTGATGTCACCATTAACTGCTATCTTGTCTTGGCCACTGACTCACAAGTAGAGTGTGCTGTGTAATAGAAGATAATGTAAACGCGGTTAGAGAGTACTGAAATAGCAAACCTACCGTCTAATGCCTCTCTTGATTTGTGACAGCTATGGAAAGTGGATCAATGGTATATTGCAGCTAAAAGTGCAAACGGTTAAATAATCACATGAAATGACCAGAATAAAAACCAAAAGTGGTAAATACAGCGTTTAAATGCAGAGCATTTCGGTGGACACCAAAATCCTCACACAGACGCATGCGTAAAAGAGCCTACATTGACTGTTTATGGTAATGCTTGTTAGCGTACGCTATGTCACGTTATTTTTGTACGGATGTACATGGGCCATTTTTCGTATTATATGTAGCTTAGGGCAACGTCCAGGAGTTTTTTAAACACATCTACACCAGAAGCAAAAGTAACGTTATTTGGGAAGTCGTTCTACAATATGAGCACACAAACGTTGCAAAGGTTTTGGCGAATCGGCTATGTTGCATGGCCAACACGAAATAGGGGTCCGTCAAATTCGTGTTGGTGTTGTTTTTGTGTCTGTTGCACTTGGTGGCGACAGATGTTAGGCTGTTCTACAGAATCCGGTAAGCCATTATTAAGTTGTCATGCAGGCGCCGAAACTGATCGATGTATAATCTTACAGTCCTCAGACTAAATTTATATGGGAGGTGAAGCAACCCTTAGTGCTTTGCGCCTCTTCACTGCGGAAGCTTGATCGTAGCGAGATCTTGCCTGTGCCAGGGTTTCCATGGCTGAATTGAGTCTTCCACCAGGCACGGCACGTGTGTGTTTAGCAACTGCAGACATATAGAAGGATAAAAATGTTCGAATGCCATCCGCAGCACGATCACATGTCGGTTCCCAGTCTCTGACGTCTTAGCAGATTGTTCTGAGCAGCCCAGAACAGTCTAAATTATTGCCCAAGATTTTCGATCCTGGATCACTGTTTGCATGAGGTTGTCTCCAAGTACATACCTGATGTTCGGCTGTTGACAAATGTGAACGACCTTACAATTAGATGAATTAAACAGGAGTAGAATGTGAAGTGACCATTCATACGACTTTTTGCAAACTCATGCTGAACGGCGTCCTGATCTCCTTGGTCCGAGATCTCCTGCCACATCTTAACATCAAAGGCGGAAAAAAGAAATCGGAGGCAGATAAACACGCAAGCTTGTTAATGGACACGAGAAGCAGACGCAGTCCCACAACGCATACTTGAGGAATTCCACATCGACAGGCATCGCATTGGACAGCGCGATTCGAAGTCCGACCTGCAGTTACCAATTCTGCAGGAAATTCTTAATATGCCCATGGCCAAGATCCTCCAACTGTATAGCTTTCGAGCCTGTGAAGCAAATGCAATGATCCAGTCGATCGATTTTGTATAAAAAAGGTAAATGAGTTCGTTCTCCCCTATCTTTATCGGCCGTCTGTTTCTAACTACTGCTTGCAATCAGTCGGTTGGCTGTTCATGATCAGTGCTGACAGGAACTATGCGGACCCGGTGCTAAGATGTTTCAGCGCTCTAGGTAGATTCGTCGATGATTGGCTCCATCATCATTGAGGGTACAGAGAGGACAAGCACTGGGCGCTACTTTCCGAGTTTCGAGCGATTGTTACTTTTGATAACGCGTGTGCTTGCCTCACGTTTCCACAGAATAGCGTAGGTATTCTTATTCAAGTACGTATGAAAGATAAGTGATCTCTCGCTCAGCCAGCTTTGTTGCTGGTACGTTTAGCGTCATCGGATAAATGCTATCAATTCCAGGAGAACTGTAAGTGTGCAGTGGGAGCAATTTCTTTAACATATATTTGGCAGGATGCGCGAAAATATGGTTGCTATGAATGTGGGTAGGTAACAATGGCTGATATCTCTTTGGAAGATCGGGACAAACTGCATCCGTGTGGCGTTGGCTTCTTCTGCAGCGCTCTTTGCAGCTCTAACGGTCTTGTTAAGTGGGACGATATCGGGTTTCCATGTGCGAAACTTGTTAACGTGCTTATATAACGCTTTTTTGTTGGCAAATTTAGAAGCCAAATGTTGTTGGTGAGCCAACTTGTCCGTACGGATAAGCATATTACAAAAATGCGCAGAGTAACTTAGTCGCTCCAGATTTCCGAACCAGGACAGACTTGTAAGTGTGCCGTTTGCATCCCTTAGTGACCCGTATTTTCAAGTTATACTTCTGATGAATGACGATGAATTGGTGAAACAAACCCTTTTAGTTTCTGAAGCTGTTGCGATTAGCTTGCTGAAGCGTCCAACCAATGGCATCCCGGCTCTGTCAGGGGAGCCACCATTCAGGAAGTCCTACTCGATCATCGCTATCGGATTTTTCAGTATGTCAAGATGTGCTAGAGTGCGTACTGATTTAGTATTCCCCTCTCGGTCATTCTGTGTAACACATATAGTTATAACGTTTGGTGACATGATCACTTATAACTAATGGAGTGTACGTTTCTGGCCTGTTGACCATGAGTTCCTAATTTGTAAGTGCGAGGTATAGTACCGATGGTTTATTCTCAGATCTTTATCTGTTAATCGAGGTACTGTGACTGTACGGTGGAATACTTGCGATAACGTCTTGCAGTTGGGCTTTGTATACTTCACTGTAGGATGCCGAGTCTTCCAGTAGTGCATGTTAAATTAGCCTAAGATAAGAAATTGGGTGTACATTATGAGTAATCATTTGGTCAATAGCGAATTTGAACAGGAATCTGTCCGAGAGAAAGAAATCATTTTCTGGGAAAACCATCACATCAGTGGTTCATCGATTACAATCAACTATCGCATCGATTTCGAACTTACCGGAATGTTCCAACACCTACACATGACTGCCATCCTCCTGAAGATTTATTGGATCAGCCTGGTACTGCTAATTTTGGTAGTTGACCTTCTAAAGCTGGAAGTCTAAAGCTAGGTGGCGATCAGTAAATATGAAAATTGGCTGTCGACTTTGTACATTTCTATTTTGACTGCGATTAACACCTTGTATTAGAAAAGGTCGTTTGGACATTTTTCTTCGATCGAGCTTGAGGTCGAGTGGGGTGGATGAACTGTATGTTTCGAAATTGCAGCAAAAGATTTAATATAACTCCTCTTT
>CALYDF020005502.1:0-14275 GCA_944474145.2 Dicrocoelium dendriticum | reverse complement strand
CTTCCCACCTAACGTCGCCACTGAACCTCCTCCAAGGTGTCGCCTTCGCCTTGCCATGCCATACCATGCCACCAGATGCTTCACGTGGTCCTTTTGTCGCCATTGCGTACCTCCTGCATTTATCCCCATGCATCGTTTCTTTCACTTACCCTGTTAACCCTCCTCACATTGACCGGCTGTGGTACCTCATTGAGGCACGGAAGGTTTCAGTGTGCAAGTTTCCCTCCAACGACCCCGTTTACCTGGATCCGCAAGCGGTTAACCTAACGTTCCAGCTACCCCGCACCGTCAGTTACCCTACGCCAAAAAGGTAAGTGACTACTAACCACCCTAGTTAATGCCGGGTCTCTCCAGTTCAGGTACCTTGTAAAGTATCCACAAACCATTTCCCAGTGTTCTCGCTTCCTGGGTAACGAGCCTTCAAGCAGCTCACCCGCTAGGTCGGGAATATTTGTGATTGGTTCAAATATCATATGTCACGGGTGCATCAACTATTCGTGCTGGGTTTACAAAGTCATTTCATTTTCCCCCATGAAGAATAACGTCATCGTGTAGCTTTGACGCAATGAGGCTTGCGGTACACGCCAGCCAGAATACCATTCCCACTTACCAGAGTTGAGGCATTAACCTCCATGAAGCGGGTTGCAATAGCACAGGTTAGTAAGCTCTTGTGCACGGCACACTCCTACTTGCCGCGTGCATTTTCCCTCCATAGACTGTTCCGCTTTAATGCTGCCATACACCGACCGGCCTAAGGTTTACTACAGGGACTCGTTTCAGCGTACATATCTATGTATTGTACGTCACGTTTCCCCGTACATGTTTGGGTAGCGGTAACATCAACCATCTCAATGTGCGTATCGTCGCACTAGCTATGATGCAATCCACGTCAGCCGTATGCCATTGCTACAACTATGGCGTTAACCAGCATGCCCACCTCACATCCACATGTACCCTTCCTAAGTGCCCCTTATTACTGCGTTCAAGGGTCTTTTCAAGTTCACTCCATCGGCGCGCACATCCTGTGTTCCCTGTGCAAGCCCCTTTTCCATGCCTTGCCATTCATCGCACGCTTGGCTAGCTGTTAGGGAACTTCGTATGTTGTACACAGACATATGATTCTTGCTTGCAAGGAAGGGTTGCACCGGCGTGATGTCCGTGTCACCCTCCAACATTGCTTCCGTGCCAAACGCCTGAAGCGCAGTACCGCTGAGCATGCGAATTCCGTGCCCTTCAATCCACGTAATACAAAGTGCTCTTGTTCCCCTTTGAAGCAGTTTGGGCTCGCTCCATTGATGAAACCTGCACCACTTCACATGCCTCGAGGGCTGATTCATCCGGGTTTGTGCTGCATACCCGGTGTGGAGTTGTACCTGATGGTGGTGTCGCTTTGAAGGTTACCTGCAAGTAAATGCAATTTGGTAAACCTGCTTAAGTGCAAAAGGAGTAACTGCAATGACAAAGGCATCCCTATGTGCATGGTTGATAACTTACACAATAACATGTGCAAACTTGATAAGGAATTACGAATAGCAGACAGTTCCTATTTCTGTAATGATGTGTATATCAATGGGTAATTGAAAAAGAGCATGCACTGAATAGCATTTATTATTGGTGTTAGTGAACAGGAATATTTACTTGTGCAAAATCTTTACTGGTAGGTCGAATTTGTTGCGAGGTGCTAAGCAAATAGGAAAAATTTGGCACGTCTTCATATGCCCAAATAAACATGGTAACTGCATATAAAAAGCCACAAGCTAATGCCGCATGCTACAAGATATATATATATATATGTTTGGCGGTATCCGGTTTCTGATTTGCTCGTCCCTGTGGCAAGCCGCAGGACGCCTGTGCCTACAGAGGGACCATGGATGGCTTGCGCTGCACCACCCACAGCTCCAACCACACACCCCATATCCAGTGTGAACCCGAAGGAATAAGACCGGGAGGGATGCGGATGGGAACCACGTTTCAGCAATGGAGCCGGCCCACACTCCTTCACAGGCAAACACAAGCACACTGTAGTTGGGAAATCAACCGCACACAAGGCGGTGGCTGGACCGTAGTCCGCTCCACACTGAGTGCATGGAACCACTCTTCGAGCCTAACACGGCCACAAGAACCGTGCACCCCGTCCCCTCCAGCAACGACCAACAGTTTCCTGGAGCCAGTATGAACGAGGTAGTGGGTAAAAGACAGGTGGGCACCTTGTCAACATGCACATCAAGCGCAGCCACATCCGGGATAACAAACAACAGCCAAACACTTGAAAGAGAAAGAGGGAAAGAAAAAGAGAAAAACTCAATTAATGCATAAGGAAACGGTGACATAAAGCTTAAGTTAATGAGAATATGTAATAATTTGCTTACATACGAATCCAAGATAAGTGCACGAGGTCAGAAATTACAGTTCAAGGAATGCCAAGAACACAAACATGCTACGGAAATCGAATACAATTGGCTTAAGCGAGATGTGCAAGTTAATGGAATAGAGTACAGGTAGACATTTATATGAGAAAGAAAAGCATTAGGACAAAACTGAAAACCCACCACCTGAAATAAAGAGACTTAGCATGCAAGCATGCGGTTAGTAAATCGAATTCAGCGTGCCTACAAACGCTGCGCCGGTGCTGCCTACGTCCACTGCAGGACCCGTCGTCGCTTCGGCAGTGGTCCCGAGTGACCTCTCTCATGGCTCACTAGGCCTGCCTGACTAAGGCACTCGCGACCGCATGTTCTACAGCACCATGCGCTCGATGTCGATGGAGTACAATTCATTGGTGCTTGCCGCTTCCGCACTTGCCGCTTCTTCTCTGCATGCATGAGGGCTTTCTCCCGCACTTCAGCAACTGCCTTCGTGATTAGATCGCGCCATGCACCACGATCAACCGCCTTCGATTCCCATGATCTGCAATCAAGATTAGAACGTGTGAGGCTCACTTTAATCATGTCCTGGTAACGTAACTTTGGTTTCCCAGCATGCCGCTTCCCAATACTCAGCTGACCGTATAAAAGTTGTTTCGGTATTCGCGTCGAATCCATACGGCTCACATGACCGAGCCATCTCAGGTGTCGCAGTAAAAGTATGCCGTCCACTGCATACATCCCACTTCGGCGCAACACTTCCGTGTCTGCAACTCTGGCGCCCCAGCCGATCCGCAAAATTCGTCGCAGACACTGCTGATGGAACCGCTCGAGATATCGCACATCCCGACGGTACATCGTCCACGTTTCACTGCCGTATAGAAGAACGGACAGTACCATGGATTTGTACACCATCAGCTTCGTGCCAATGCTAAGCTGATGGTTGTTCCACACTCGGTACTCAAGCTTCCCGAATGCCGCTGCCGCCTTCGACACGCGAATACGCAACTCAACGTGTAGCTGCTGATCAGTCGACATCACACTCCCAAGGTAGCTGAAGCGGGAGGTGGTTTCCAATACTTCAGCACCAATGCTGATTCGCGGCAATATTGAAGATTGCACCTCCGGTGAAGGCTGAAAGAGACAGACAGTTTTGCTTGTGTTGATGGTGAGCCCGAATTTGGCCGCTGTCGAAGCCAGAGCACTAGTCATGTGCTGCAACTCATCCGCGCTGTGTGAAAACAACGCACAGTCGTCAGCAAACAGCAACATACGGATAGTTGTCTCACAGACTAGAGTTCTCGCACCGAAACGACGGATGTTCAGCAACCCACCATCAATACGGTGCTCCACACGAACACCGTAAGCACAAGCGCATCAAAAGCACAAGACAACATTGCATGAAGATATATATTAAACAGGGCAGGAGCTAAGACACAGCCTTGCTTCACACCAGAGACAACTGTAAAGTCATCCGAGGTCTCTCCACTCAGCTGCACCCTCGCTCGCATACCACTGTGCAGACATTCAAGTAAACGTACAAACTTACGCGGGCAACCAAACTTACCCAACACCAGCCACAGTGCCTCGCGGTTCACCGTATCAAATGCCTTGGTGAAATCAACAAAAAGCGAGTACAATGGCTGGTGTCGTTCTCTGCACTTCTCTTGCAACTGACGAGCCGCAAACACCATATCTATAGTGCTGCGACCCGAACGGAATCCACATTGCTCTTCCGCCACGTTGGTTCCACAATCTGACTGACGAGGCGATTGAGCAGGATTCGGGCAATCACCTTGCCCACACAACTCAGCAAGTTGATGCCACGATAATTCGTGCAACATTGCTTGCTCCCTTTGCCCTTGTACAGTGGTAGCACAAGGGCATCCTTCAGCTCAGGAGGCACCTCCTCCTCAATCCACACGCGTTGCACCAAGTGGTGCAGCGCAGTCAACAACGCGGGTCCACCGTGTTTCAATACTTCAGGTGGGATCCCGTCACCCCCGGCACATTTGCCGTTTCGCAGCTGAGCAAGTGCTCTCTGCGTCTCATCCAGTGTCGGCGTATCCGCCAGATCCGCCTTCACATCGTGCTGCTTCAGGCTGTTCAATGTAGGCCAGTCGATCTCTGAACGGTTGTTCAAGAGACAGTCAAAGTGTTTCCGCCAGACCTGCATTATGTCTGCAGTCTGGGTGCAGGTAGCGCCTGAACTACCATCGATCAGTGTCCTCAGCAGCTCCAATCTCGGTCCATACACCGCCTTCAAGGAGTCAAAGAATTCCTTGTGTTGACGGCGTTCGGCGTTGCATTCCATCTGCTTCGCTTTCTCCGTCCACCATGCATTTTTAATGCGACGGAGCTCTCGGGTCAGTCGCCGTCCAACTTTGCGAAACTGACTACTCTTCCCCAAGTCACTGGGGTCTGCTACATGTGCAGCACATGCTGCATTCTTCTCCGACACCAATGCGTCAATCGTCACATTGTTGTCATCAAACCAATCAGGCCGCTTACAGTTTGCGCGCCCGATGGTCTCCTCTGCAGCAGCTGTCACCTGGTCGCGCATGTGGTGCCACAGGTCGCCCACTGTGGCTATACAGTCCACATCACCACACAGGCGTGCAGCCATCGCCTTCTCCAGCTCAGTACGTTTCGCCACAGTACCGAGGGAGAGAATGTTAAATTTACGCCGATTCACGGCGGGAGTGCAATACATAGATTTACGAAAATATATGTACAGTTTGGTCCGAACCAACTTGTGATCAGTGCCACACTCAGCTCCACGCAGTACACGTGTCATGCGCACTTCACGCATATCACGCTGACGTACGATGACATAGTCGAGCAGGTGACAGTGACCACTCCGTGGGTGCGTCCAAGTTGCTATATCACTCGCACTCAGTGCAAACCGAGTGTTCGTGATCGTCAGGCCGTGAGTGGCACATAGTGAGAGCAGCCTGTCACCGTTCGCATTCGCTGAACCAATGCCATGTGCACCGATAACATCTGTCCACGCTGATGCATCACGCTCAATGCGCGCGTTGAAATCACCCAGCAGAAATCGTCGGTCGCTCCTCGGCACAGACCGTATCACGGAGGATAGCTCAGTGTAAAATCGATCACGCGTGTCATCAAGATAACACATGGTCGGACCGTACGTGGTTATAAAAGTAGCAAACTTACCTCTTCCGAGTCGTAGGCGAACAGTCATCAGTCGCGCCCTGACGCCCATTCAAGCGATCGGATATAGCAAACCCGACCCCATGTTCACGTGGTGCTGAGGCGGCGTTGCCCACCCAATAGAATGTGTAGCCAGCACCTGCTTCATGCAACTTACCTTGCTCAGCGAGCCGAGTTTCACTGAGCGCCGCAATATCGATGTGGTAGCGCGCCAGCTCCATCGCGACCAGTGCAGTGCATCGCTCCGGGCGCTCGCTCGAGTTCCGGTCCAGTAGTGTGCGCACGTTCTGGCACCCGATGCTGAGTGTTTTTCACGCAGGCATACGATTGCATTGGTGGGCAATCGCACGCGAGGTGGTCGTTAGGCTTTGGAGGTTTGCCTGAGGGACTCCACCCGGAGCCTTTGGCTCAATAGCCTGACCCACACGGCAGTGGGTGGCTTGGAGGTTTGCTTGAGGGACTCCACCCGGAGCCTTTGGCTCAATAGCCTGACCCACACGGCAGTGGGTGGCTTGGAGGTTTGCTTGAGGGACTCCACCCGGAGCGTTTAGCTCAATAGCCCGACCCGCAAGGCAGTGGAGAGCAGATCCAGCTCGGGAATGTGATTGCAGTGACAGATGGGGATCTGCTTGACGGCCGTCACACGCAGACTTTGAGGTTCCGGAACAATTATCATGTGTTTTGCGACCGTAATTGGATACGCACCTGCGACCACGGCCAGACGCAGGTGGGTTTTTGGCGGGTTTGCACCAATTTGACCAGGGGCTGCCTGGCTTGAGGCGGGCAGTAGCAAACCATTGAACACCCGGAGGTGTCCTCCCACCGTCAGAGACAATGCGTGGCACTCGTGCTCTACGCCAATCGAGCATTGAGAATATAACCCGTAAACCTGTTGTCTCCCATGGCTAGGTTTTACGGGAAGTGGGCCATCGACCACTTCCTAACCTCCGGAGAGGATGGACTAGGATACTACCAGGGCGCCCAATCCTGACAGGAGAACGACTCGGGTCCTCAGCCAAAGCCTTCGATTAAATGAACACCCGAAATGCAGCGGGTCTAACATATGGTCAGTTAGCTGACTCATGCGGATTGGTGTCCTGGATCTTAGCAGGGAGAAGGGCGAAACCTAACTCCCACCCAGCGGTCGCCACGTGGAGGCGCCCAGGACATGAGACTATGGCGCAACAGTAGCAGCAGTGGGTAGACCATCTGTCAGGATCTAGCCACCACCAGCCTCAGCGCACCATAGGCTGTCCCGCCTATATATATATATATCCATATCCACATACGTAGCACATTAATATAGATGCGTATACATTTATATATGTGTGTATTTGTGGATATACACATATAGATTTCAGATTTAGGCATACAATTAGCCCGTTTTATATGCAGTTAACATATTTCTGAGCGCAAATGAAGACGTTCCAAATGATACTTAGTTGCCTAACACTTCGAGACAAACTACACCTACCAACACAGCGTTTGCACAAGTACATATTCCCTTCCACTAACACTAGTAATAAATGCTATTCAGTGCATGCTCATTTCCAACTACGCATTTACATACACAGCATTACGGTAATAGAAGATATCTCTTATTGGTCATTCCTTATCAACTTTGAACATTTCATTCTGTATTTTATCAACTATGCACATAGTGATGCCTTTGTCATCGCAGTTACTCCTTTTGCACTTATTCAGATTTACCAAATCACATTTATTTGCAGGTTATCTTAAAAGCATCATCCGTAAGTTTCACCCTTATTAATTACGTAGTTCCGTTCATTAGGAATAAACTAGATACATGCGTTGCCTTAAAATGTTGCATTTCATGTCCTCCGTGAACATAACTTGTGTAATTGACATCCCTGATAGCACAATCGTAACAGTAAACATAGCACACTAGACAGAAACGGGACAAAAGTCCAGCTAAGGTTCAGTTCAGTTCAGTTCAGATGGGGACTGGAACGATAGGAAACTCCCGTGAGTGTTCCATCTTGAGTGGATCGTTGAGCCAGGAATTGATGAAGTGCTCAGTTATTGATGGATCTAAAACGGAAACACCCGTATCGCACCCTGGCCAACCAGTTAATGCCCACGTTTCCTGCCCTAGCAGTCCCTGCTGTGGCAGTCACGTGAAGTAAGCAAAGGATAGGAAGAGAAATCGAAGGTACAGAATAGGGAAGTGCACTTAAATAAGAAAATAATACCAATACGTGAAGAAAAGTAGAGAAAAGAAAATCGAAGTACGAAGATGTGAGTTACTCAGGAAAATGGAAAGGTTTCGTGTTGCCACCCAAGAGCGTCAAGTTGCCGCTCAAACCCCTTAACCGTAGATTCCCTGATAACACTTTCCGGAAGCATGTTCCAGCGGTCGATAACTCGGCGTGACAGCCGGATTTCCGCCCTATTCCGATCGGACCGCGGTTTGTCCAGCTTCAACGAATGACCGCGTAGAACAGACAATCTAGCGGGACTGAATAGCCAAGACAAATCTGGACGAACCTTCCCAGTCAAGATACGGTAGGTTAGGATTAGGTCTCCTCTAAGCCTTCGGTAGTGCATTGAATGCATTCCCAAACTAAGTAGACGCTCGGGGTACGTCCGTCCCCGTAATCCCTCGACTAACCTAGTACTCACTCGTAAAACCCTCTCTAGCTCCATTTTGTCCCGGACGAGGCAGGGCGGACAAGCCTGGACGCAGTATTCCAGATGAGGGCGAACGAAAGCCGAGAACAGCCTCGTAAAGATGCCGCCCGTCAAGACTCCGAAAGAACGTCGGATTAACCACAACATGCGTAAACCTCTGCTTGCGGCCTTCTTCCAGTTGTCGCCGGAGTGTAACGCCGAAGAGTGTACGACGCCTAGGTCAACCTGGCTAGATACACGGGGGAGTTCGACCCCACCGACCAAGTACTTCGCAGGAGGACAACCTCCTCCAATTCGAAGAACGGAGCACTTTGCCTGATTTATGGGCAGTAACCATAAAGTAGACCAGTCCCAAAGCTTATCCAATGCTCGCTGAATAGCTTCGGAACCCCCAGGAACATCAACAATGTTCCACAGCTTCAGGTCATCAGCAAATAGCAGCGATGGTACCTCAAGCTCCGTGGGTAGGTCGTTCACATAGATAGAGAACAACAGCGGTCCAAGGACCGAGCCCTGCGGCACGCCGCTGAGGACAGACTGCCTAAATGACAGACCCCGGCCTACCCGTACACATTGTTCTCTACCCTCCAAGAAGGCAGTCACCCAATGAAGGGCGCGGCCAGATACCCCGTAGGAGGACAGCTTTTGCGCGAGCCTCAAATGTGGTACCTTGTCAAATGCCTTCGAAAAGTCGACGAAAAGCACGTCCAGCGTGTGGCCGTTATCCACTGCATCCGCCCAATTTTCGCGAGCCACCAACAGATTCGTCAGACACGAAAATCCCTTCCGGAATCCGTGTTATACATTGCTAAGTAGATTAAATCTACTCAGATGACTCTCTAATGAATCTCTCACCAGTTTCTCGAGGAGTTTGATTACTACACTCGTCAGACTAACTGGCCTGTAATTTGCAGGCAGACCCCTGTCCCCATGTTTGAAGATGGGACAGATGACAGCTTCCTTCCATTCGGAAGGCAATGCACAACTGTCAAGCGATTTCTGAAACACAATAGCGAGCGGTCCACTTAGTTCCGCAGCCAACTCATGCAACAGTTTCGGGTGAATTAAATCAGGCCCAGAGGCCTTAGAAGGGTTCAGCCCTTGTAACAGCCTACGAACTGCAGTCTCCGCTACAATAAATTCAGATAGTTCTGAACCCTCTGGAGTCCTGCAAACCAGCTCAACGCCTGTCAAAGAGGTTTCCCTTACAAACGCTGCCGCATATTGCCCACTGAGTACGCAGGCCTTGTCATAATCCGTATGCGCATGAGTACCGTCATCACGCATCAATACTGGAATTGACATTTTCGAACCGCAGCGTCTTTTGACATAAGCGAAGAATCTTTTTGGATTCTCTGAAGCTTCGTCCGCTAACCCTTTTTCAAAAGTGAGCCGAGCATCCCTTAGGTGTTGCTTACACCTATTTCTAGCTTTACGGTACCTGTCATAAGTATCGGTAGACGGAGCGTCTCGGTAAGTCCGCAAACATCTAGATCTCTTTGTGAGCAGATGCCTGCCAGTGGGATCTATCCAGGGCGGCTGTGCTCGGGCCTCCTTTCTCCTTGTGACTGGTATGAAGGGAGCAGAGACCTCTGTGAGGTAGGACTTAAATTTATCCCAGGCAACCTGGACAGTATCGTCGTCTGAGATCTCACAATGGAAACCAGAAGCCTTGGCTCTCATTGATTGATAGTCTGCTTGCCATATGTTCGGGCGAGACTCAACAGTACTCTGGTAGCGTCTAGACAGAGTACAATGGAAGAGCAAACAAACATGATCACTGGAACCCAGTGGAGGTCCGTAAGTAATGTCACCAACAAAATCGAGTGACTTAGCGAATACAAGGTCTAAGATAGACGGTACTTGGGCGTCCATGTACCTAGTGGGGAGGTCAATGAACTGGTGCAAAGATACTTGGAGCGTAAGTTCAAGCAGATCAGCGCCGAATGTGCCTGACGCTGAGTCGCAAGAAAGATCTGCCCAACAAATCTCTGGGAGGTTGAAGTCGCCCATCACCAAACACTTATTTGCGGACTGGGAGCGAATGAAGTCAAGTACCTCTTTGGATACGCTCCCAGGGCTTCTATACACAATTACAACTGTAACCTGAGCCGAGGATGTGCTAATAACAGCCGACAGGGCTTCAACAGTTTTGTCTGCTGACTGAAATAGGCAAGTCTTCAAAACGTCAAGTTTACAGCTCACATAAAGAGCGACGCCCCCTCCCTGTCGGCCAGCAGAGCGATCGCATCTAAATAGTGCGTAGCCCGATAGATGTACTTCACCATCCGTGATGTCCTGAGACAGCCACGTTTCAGTGAATGCGAGTATATCGGGATGAGACCCATCTACAAGCAGACCTAACTCGTACACCTTATTCCTTAGGCTGCGCACATTACTTAGCACTATCTGAAGTTTTTCGTTAGATCCAGACCTGGGTCGTGCGCTACCAGTACTGGCACTGGTAGGGCGGAAAAGGACCGCCGGCTGACCACCCGAAAACCCACTAACCGGAGACCTTGTTCACCGGCCGCTCGCCTGCTTTTGAGGTCTTTGATGGCCTCCCTTAGCTTCAGCCTATCGGCTAGCGGAAGGTCCGGCTGAACGCTAATGTTTGTACCTTTCAGCTTAAACGCAAACCGCATGAGAGCATTGCGTTCCTCCGGGGTAGAGAGTACCACACGAAGTAGCCGCGGTCGCGGGTTTGGTACGTTAACTGGGACGTTCCCAGTCAAATCAGCTTCCTGACAGTAACGCCTGGAAAACCAGGCGGAAGAAGCCTCGTTACGCACATTTTAAACCATTGAAGGTCGTCCAACATGCGATCAGCGGGAAGGACAGCAGTAGATTCAGCCGCGTTACGGAATATAACGCTACTATCCGTGAAAGAATCGCCGCGACGGGGTGTATTAACCCCCGGGTCTTTGATTCGGCACTCGGAGCAGGTGGCATTACTCGTTGTGTGATTGGATTGCGACACGCAACCTCAATTTAATAGACTGTGATTCACATTGAAATGAACCGTAGTCAATGCGATCGCTGGGACCGTATTCAAAGTAGATAGAAATTGGGTATTGCCCACCCGAAAACACTGCACAACCATAATTGCATTACTTGAAACTAAATGCATTTAGTTTGACATATGTTAAGGAATAAATGATTGGTAAGCATAACAAGTAATATCATTTAACCATAAGACGAGTGGTTTAAATGCATCGGCAGGTAATTTTATTTGCACAGTTTCGGTGTTGTAACCTTGGTCGCTGTGTAACGAGTGATGGAAACTAGTTTGGCGCGTGGTTGAATTTAAACTGTTGCTCTGATGGCGCCCTCTTTTCCGTCTGCCTTTCAGAAGGACATTCCTGCGCAATTATTGAAGAAAGACAAAAACCTGAAGAGAACCTTTAACTGTAACTTTTCTTTTACCTTTTCCGTTACACTGATTCTTCCTTAGAGAGCCTACGTGTTGCGTAATAGAACTTACGTCTCAATCCTTGCAGTTCTCCCTTGTCTGCATTTTACAGCTGGTTACGCTTGTGTATGCGCTATTGCTTGGCTGCTTTGATACCGCGCCACCTCAGGCACACCTACCAAATTTTTCAGTCATAGCTTGTTTAATACATTTGTATTCCTTTTCAGCATGCTGCGCCGAAAAAGTTATCAATTAACTGCACTGTTTCCGTCTCGTGGCATCATTTACCGCGCAGCAAAAGGAATGACATCAGGGTTTAGCTACGAAGAAGTGCTTCTGTTTTCAGCAGCTAAGCTAGGCTCACTTGCCTAGTCTGTTTCCCTCAGTCTGCTACTATGCTACTAAGACCTACGCGGTATGCGCCCCGTAGTCTAAACATGATGTTTTCCCTTAAATTTAGAGCCTGCTTGACTTGCTCACCATTTACTGCTGGCTCCTTTCTTACCCTTACTACATGTCCTTATCCACACGCGCCGACTAATCAAGTCCTACCCGATCGGCCTCCTGCTCTCCGGATTTATTCAGACTTCTGAGACGTCGCCTCTCTTTGCTCGTCTGACTCTACTATCCCTTTACATTACCTAGAGAGCCTATTGGGCTTCTCTTACCCATCGTCAATAATCCCTTCTCATCCTGTCGCTAACTTATGTTTTATCGCGCTCTGTTCTCAATTGTTCTTCAACTGGCGGTGTGGTGATTTAGTCCACCGATCAGTTTCCTTCTCTCTGATTGCTGATATGCTACTCTGACTTAAGTGGTATACGCTATACAGACTCAACGCTCTTGATCCCTTACTACGTGAGGCTGCTAGACTCGTTCACCATTTGTTACAGCCTCTTTTCCTGCCTTTAATTTTACGTGCTATTCCTACGCACCGACTAATCTATTCTCGCTAGATCAGCCACTTGTTTCCACTTTTACTTAGAGTTATTCCACATTACAAATCTTGATTCGGCTGACTCGACGTCTTGCTTACATCACCTGGAATGCTTCGTGGGCTCCCTCACTTCTTATCAGTAAACCATTCTCATACCGACCCTAACCTTTTCTTATCTCGCTTTCTCTTTTCATTCCCCTTCCTTAATCGGACGGCCAGCCTTACTGCCCTGCCGTGATCCTGTCTCACTGGACTAGTCTGTTTATCTCTGACTGCTCCCATGATACCGAGCCTTAAACGGTATTGCCTCCGCAGAGTTAACTCTATTACCCCACATTATTGTTATAGCCTCTTTCTTATCTGCATTGTACGACCTAGTCCCAAAGCTCCGATTAACCCAATCCCGTTTAGTCCGTCCCATACTCGATGACTACATATGGACTTCTGAGACGTCACTTCTGTTGTTTCGGCTGACCTATTGGTATTGTAAACACTACTTGGAGAGACTTGTGGGCATTTCCACGCTTTACCAATGATCCCTTCTCATCTAGATCTTAACCTTTCTATCGCTTTCTGTTTTCATTTCTTTTTAACTCGGACGTCCGGCTTTACTGTACTGCCGTTATCCTCTCTCACCTGACCCGTCTGTCACTTTCTGTCTGCTTTTATTTATTATTATCCATGGCCTTTTCTCTTATTGCGCTCCAATTTTTATTCCCACAATTACACTCATTGCGCCTATCCAAGTTATCCTCGTGCGCATGATCTTATTCACGCTGAGCTCGCTCCTGAGTATTGGCGGCACTCGGACCATTGCTAAGTGTTGCTTGACTAGTACTTCCATTGGTATGCTCAACTTACCACTCTTCCTATTCCTATGCTCTTTACCTTATGCTCTCACTGGTATACTATTGAGACCGTACTTGTCATAACGACTCCCAATGCACGGCAGTTTTGGCCCCTGTGACCATTTCCCTAGATTCCGACGGCTTCTTGACTGTAGAATCATGAACGCTTTAGCGTAATTACTCTTACGAACTACTCCTAGTATTGCCGTCAGCATTCATTCGCTCCTAGCCGATTCCTTGAAATTCCTTTTCCTCTTGGAATGTTGCTCTACCTATCTTGCTCCCGCATTCGGTCTCAACCTAGTTGTCCTCAGTTTCACCTAAGATGCCTCTCGCATTCTGGCTTCTGCCATCATCATCGGTTTACATGTTTCTCTAAAACCATCGCATCATTCGCTTAACTTTTGTTAAAACGCTTTGTTATATCGGTCTTTTGACCCTGCGCGTGCAGAACCTTCTTCCCACGTAGTAGCTGTAGTCTGAGTCACACCAGCGACGTAATGTATAGAAGGCGCTTGCAAATTATGTATACTAAACAAAATTACATAAGTTTGAATGTATCATAGGCACCGGTGAGCGCCACCAGTCTGTGTTAGTGCTTCTTGATTCATTGCTGTCTCTGTTTGGCCACCTCTTGTCCGTTTCCCGTTTTTCCCGAGATTCCCACAGGTACATCCGCCAAAACAAGAAGGTTTATCCACTGGGATTGGCCGACCCATCCTCAAACGCTTGGTCCTTTCTCTAGGAAATGAAAAACCCATACACTGGTCCAAATGGAGCTCATTCCGACATTCCGGAGGCGCTACCTTCACGGGGTCTAAACAAATGGGTTTAGCTTGCCTCGTACTCAGAGAACAATTTACTCACTTGGAATGATATATGTACA
>CALYDF020005501.1:0-14279 GCA_944474145.2 Dicrocoelium dendriticum | reverse complement strand
GATGCCTGCGGTTGGCAACAGGAATTCTAATCACAAAGAAGGGGTACTGCAGTCCAATGCACTGCTGACTTACCAACTGATGGGGCGATGGCTTGTTTCATCGAAATGAAGCAAGCTGCATGGTTATAGAGATCCCGGTAAACGTATTTGGTAAGATATTCCGTGAGGAGGCGCCCGGTGTTCTCCCAGTTGCTGTGACGCATCCTCCAGTGCCATTACTAAAAGCAAGCGCGATAGCCCACCGTTGACGGTGACTTATGCACAGTATACATCACTTACCTGTGGTTGCAAGTCTTAGGATGAGGGTCTGGCCAACAATTTCAGGCACAGCAGTGGCCACGTGATTATTCAGTGAAACATAGTCACAGGCAACTTTGCTTTGCTATCATAAGTTATCTCCCAGAGCCACAGTGGTTGGAGCAGTGATACCCCATAAACAGAGGTTAGTCACATCTTTTGCACACAATTACTATCAGATATCACTATTCCTTTTACTATGCCATTCCCGGAGCAATGCATCTGGTAACTACATAGGGAGGCATTATCTTCCACATCACACTACCTGCGTCTACATATTGCTCCGGATCCTACTTCAGCCTACTTACACGTATGGCTCAGTGCACGGTCCTATGTTGAATAACCGTCCGTAAGGGTATTCCTTTCTTTTAGTCCTATGTGACATCTACCAAAGTAGTGCAGTAGCACTGTCCTTCTTCAATTACATCCAAATTCCAGCACCTTCGCAGTGGTACTTAACATGAGAGGATAACATATCTGCAGCCAGTTATGCGTCCTGTATAAAGCGCCGTGGGTGCGTAGATAGATAGCATCCTGACTCCGGTACCGGGACATCATGGATTAGGTTAGCGCGCATCTCCTATGTAAATACGTAGCCTTTGTAGCATCTTTCACTAAATTGTGCACGTTTATTCATTATCGCGATACCCTTCCTAACAAACGGACATCAGACGCTAATTTACAGAACTCTTATGCCACCTTTCTGTATTCGGTATTGAAATCATGACATCTCAGGTTGTACGTTCCAATGCTTACCGGGTACTTGATGCCACCGATGTCGCCGCGCTTCATGTGCATGTTGACAAGGTGCCCACTTGTTTACCACCCACTACCTTGTTCACACAATCTCCATGACGCAGCTGGTCGTTCCTGGACGTCACTTGGTGCACGGTCCTCGTAGCGGTGTGAGGCTGCATTACCGGTTACCTGCACTCTATGTGCAGCTCACTGCGATCAAGCTACCGCCTTGTGTGCGCTTGATTCCAAAAATGCAGCCTGTTTCCGTTTCCCTATGAAGGAGTATGCCCCGGCTACCTTGAGGAAATGTGGCTACAATGCACATGCCTCGTGCTCCTATTCCTTGGGGTTTACACTGCATATCGGGTGTGTGGGTGGAACTGTGGGTAATGCACCAAAACCCACCCATGGTCCATCTGTAGGCGCATATGCACAGTAGCTAGTCCACCCGCAACACACCTAACGGAATCTATGCATATGTACAGGTGTATATTTATGCATGCAAGAAATCCCCACCTGTTCATAAATACATTCACATGTACATACATTTTGTCAACTATGTATATATATCTACATTTGTATCCATATACCTATACAACTACATAAAGCTATATATATTTATATATATATAAGCTGCTGACTGGCGGTTCAAGCCGCTGGTGGTCATGGGTTCGGATCCTGACGGATCCGATGGATGCGCACTACTGATGATGCCCAACAGGCTGAAACTGCAGTCTAGTGCTTTATTTTTTATTGATCATGTCTTACTTGGTGTGTCACGACAAATTCGAGAATAAACTATATATATATATATATTTGGTTGGCGGCATCCGGTTTCCGATTTTCCTGTCACTGTGGCAAGGCACAATACGCCTGCGCCTACAGAGGGACCATGGATGGCTTGCGCTCCACCACCCACGGCTCCATCCACACCCCATATGCAGTGTACACCGGAGGGAATAAGACCACAAGGCATGTGCATGTGAGCCACTTTCCATCGACGGAGGCAGCCAACACTTTTTCGCAGGTAAGGCAAACACGCTATATTTAGGGAAGCAAACGCACACAAGGCGGTGCCTGCACCATAGTGCGTTCCACAATGAGTGCGTGAAACAACTCTTTGATCCCAACACCGCGCCGGTTCCGCTTACCTTCTCTGCAGGACCCGTGCATATATTTGCGCATATACATATAAATAATTATACATATTTATGTGTATGTACTCTTTTTCATACAAAACCACACACATGTCCTGGATTCTACATGCGCTACTCCGTCAGTACACACTGAATGCCACTTGTTATGCCTATTAGTCAATGGAATAGAAGCCATCAACGCTTATCATTTTAAACTACTGCGCAAAATTCTGCATGACTTTGGTCAAATATTGTGCAAAACGCCGAGGCACTGTGCAGCCGTTATGCCGCGTGAGCCACAAAACGGACGAAACATTCCATTGGACGAAACTCCCTGTGTTCTTCCAAGCAAACGGGTGCATATCCAGCTCTTTCGAACTAGCCAACCTACCCACCAGCGATAGGCTTTCCAGAGCGGTATCCATCGGTTACTGGCGCGTCAGTTGGCGTGACCGCGTTTCCTCCTACAGCCACTAAGGTGCCTGTGCGCGATAGCGCAGCCCGTGAGGGCTAACATATATATATATATATATATATATATATATATGCACCATGCTGAGTTTGATGTTGCATTCTTGATGCTTGTTCACTGGAGTTGCGCTAAACCAAATTACAGTTATAAAAGGTCTGCATCTGCTGGATTAAATTCATTCCACTTTGATTGGCTTGTTTTGCCTACCTGAATAATGTTACCATAACTGGCCAGTAAGCTTACGCTAATTGCGCCTAATTTCGGTTATTTTGTTGCGTTTACAGCATTTCTAAGTAAATTGTGGACGTTTATTACTTATCGCGGATTTGTTGCTAAGCAACTTACTTCATATGGTAATTCAGGGAACAGTTCTGTCACGGTATCTGTATGCATTATTGCATTTCTTTTATTCCAGCTTGTCGTTTAAAGTGAATGGCTGTTGCTTGATATCCCCGGTGTGTCTGCGCTTGATGTGCATGTTGACAAGGTGCCTACCTGTCTATTTCCCACTACCTTGTCCATAATGGCTCCAGGAGACAGTTGGTCGTTGCTGGAGGGGACGGGGTGCACGGTCCTTGTAGCCGTGCTATGCTCAAAGCTTGTTTCCATGCACTCAGTGTGGCGTGGACAACGATCCAGCCACCGCATTCTGTGCGCTTGATTCCCAAATACAGCGTCTTTGTGTTTGCCTGTGAGGGAGTTGGGCCGGCTCCGTTGATGAAACGTGGTTCCCATCCACATGCCTCCCGGTCTTACTCCTTCGGGTTTACAATGGATATCGGGTTTGTGAATGGAGCTGTGGGTGGTGCAGCGCAAGCCATCCATGGTCCCTCTGTAGGCGCAGGCGTCCTGTGGCTGGCCACAGTGACAGGCGAATCCGAAACCGGATGCCGCCAACAATATTGTGAATAAGATTATTGAAAAGTGTCAACGCTGTGCTCGCATCAGCAGCTCCTTGCTAACTGGCACGCAAATCATATTAACTCATAACGTCTTTATAAGCTCGGTTCCACCTATAAACTGCCCACAAACTCGCGCACGTTTCTCACTGGTTATGAAGGAGAAATATATATGTACATATATATATAGTTTCGTCTCCATCCTTACATATATATATATATATATATATTTATCCATATATCCATAAACCTTCGTGTATATATATACATATATATATGGCTTACATGTACGCCTTCTCATATTTCGCTTACATATGTACCTTGGCATCTGAGCCCATACCAACTTATTCTTATTTGCATAGAGCTTCCCAAACGCGTAAACATACCTAAACAACTTTACCACTTGTAAAGATTCATCTTCACTGACACCAACTACAAACCCTATTCCGTGCATCCTCGTTTAACATTACCCATTTATCGGCACAAAAATACGGTTATAGAAGATGCAAGTCCGCCATTATTCCTTATCAAATGTCTGCATGTTATTCCGTACGTTATTAACAATGCACATAGTGATACCTTTTTCTAACTTTTATTTCTTTCTTATTTCTGCAGCTTCACAGCATTACGCTTAATTCCAGGTTATCTTCAAGGCATAATCCGTAAGTTTCGCACTCATTGTTTACGTATCTCCGTTCATTAGCATTACCCAAAATAAATAAATAACCTTAAAATGTTGCGTTTCATGTCGTCCATGAACATCATCACTGCAATTAACCGTCCGTGTGGATTTCTCAATCTTCCAGCTGCTGCGTTGTAAGAAGTCATTTCCGTTTATTATACACGGACAGTTTCTGTATCAATACACGCAACATTTCAAAGCATTTTCCACTCAAATTAATGATAGCTTTCATAAACAAATTTTCAGCGCATTCGCATCTATTGATTTTCCACCACCGTTACCACCTTCCTCATTTTAACCACTTTACCTCGGTAAAATGTTTGCACATCATACCCCACGTATTACTAGTCCACGAGTTACTTTAATTTATGCTAACTATTCTTAGTACTATGAACGCAATTTATTCAACTCCAAAAGCGGATGTACTGGGTGCCATCACAGCAATTTAAATTTAACCGCGTAGCTGTCATCAAACGGTCCCTTTTGCGCACATTCGCATTTGTCGATATCCTGCTGTAGTATACAAGCTTGGGAGAACTCCGGAGATTGGAACAGGAGATTTATTAAGCAACACACAGCAAACTACAATAGAGAAAATAATGTTATAAAAAAGGAAGATAATCGTTACAGTCAATCTTCTTCTGCTTGCACTTCTTCCGTTAAAGCGCACGACCAGGTTCCTGCAAGGCAAATGAAAGCGCAGCGTAAACACCAGTTCAAAGTCAAGCAGCGCGCCACGACAGTTTCCGTGCCACACTACACTTCACCCTCCCTCCTTCGAGCGCCGTCTACAGTGCTACCCCGTAGCCCCCTCAGCTGGTACTTCAAGTTCACGAGCGACCACTGGTGGTGAATCTGCCCTCTCTGACTCAATTAACTCAGCTTCTCGTCTACAGGGTTTGAGGCGATTGAAATGGACAACTATAAGTTGACTTTTAGGGTTGTTACGATCCTTTATCATGCAGGTGGCCTCAGAGTGCACACGTTCTACCGTATATGGACCCGTCCACTCTCTGTGAAACTTTGCCGGCACTACTGATGCTTGAGGTTGGTGTAACCAAACTAAATCACCAACTTTCAGGGTTACGCCAAATACCTTCTTGTCGTAATATTCCTTCTGACGCCGGTGTGCATTCCCTAAATGCACTCGTGCTGACTGATGAGACTGCCAAAGGGAGTCTAACAACTTGCTAACATATTCCATAACCGATGACTGTAGCTGTTGCGTCATCGGTAGACGTGGATCCGAAGGTAATCGTGCCTCTCTTCCTGTCCACATAAGGAATGGTGTCTGTCCCGTCGATGAATGTACTGTGCTCCTGTATGCAAGTAGGCATCTGGGCAACACATTGTCCCACTCATTGATATTCCTGTCCGCGAAGGCCTTCAGCAACGATTTAAGAGAACGATTTGTTCTTTCCACTTGCCCATTTCCTTGAGGATGATACGCTGTGGTTCGAGGTTTGTCTATCCCAAGTAACCGACAAACTTCAACTACCAGTGAGCTCTCAAAGCACGATCCTTTATCCGAGTGTAGCTGCCCTGGTGCACCCCAGTGGCAGACCCAATTATTTTCCAAAGCTGTTGCCACAGTGGACGTATCCGCCTGTCTTATCGGTATAGCCTCGCACCATTTAGTAAAGTAATCGATCATGACCAAAATAAAGCGATTACCTCTTGGCGTCTCAGGTAAAGGGCCTATGAGATCCACTCCTACTATCCCGTTAGGATAGCCGGCCACCATGGGCTGCAAGGGTGCACGATGAACGATACGAGGGTTTTTAAAGGCATCACATTCTTCGCACGCTTGACAGTAGTTGATCACATCTCTCTGTTGATGGGGCCACCAGAAACGTCGTCGAATCGCTTCGTCCATTTTATTGATCCCTGCATGTCCCATTTCCTTGTGTAAATCGCTCAGTACTTCCCTAACCATAGAATGCGGGACGATGATTCTTCTCGTGTACGTCGTTCCGAAATTGAAAACCAAAACTCCTTCGGGGGTCAGGTAATCCCACGTGGACCAAAGGCAACGAGCTTCGTAACTTTTCCCTTCCATCTCTTTACTCCTTGGTGTATCGCCGCCATTAAGACGCCTCTCGTAGATCAGTGCGGTATCGGGATCGTTCGCCTGTGCCGTTTGCCACCGACCATACTCTGCTCCTTGAGGATTGACGATTGCTACGTGTTGCGTATTACACGAAGGGCATTCTCCATGGTTACTAGGGGGAAATCGTGACAGTGCATCAGCATTAGCGTGTTGCTTACCGGGGCGATGTCTGCACTCAAAGTCATATTCCTGCAATTGCTCTTGCCAACGCGCGATTTGGCCTTCGGGGTCTTTAAAATTCCGCAGCCACCGAAGTGACTGGTGGTCTGTGCGGACCAGAAACTTTCGACCTAATAGATAATGTCGGTTTTGTTTGATGAAATATACCAATGCCAACATCTCTTTCCTAGTCGTGCAGTAATTTCGCTCCCTCGGGTTGAGACTGCGACCACAATATGTCACGACTCGTTCGACATCATCCGATCACAGTTGTGATAACACCGCTCCAATCGCCTTATCACTCGCATCAGTGTCCAAGATAAACTGGCCAGCAGACGGGGACAAATCGGGAAATATTAGCAAAGGGGCTGTACAGAGAGATTCACGTAGGTGATTGAAAGCTTCCACGCACTGCTTCGGCCGTTCGAACATGCGACCCTTCTCCAACAATGAGTATAATGGGACTACAATGGATGAGAAGTTTCGAATAAATCGCCGGTAATGTGATGCTAACCCGAGAAAACTACGAGTCCGTTCGAATACCATCTCCAGATATTATGTGCCCTAAGTACGCCACTTCCCTTTACAAGAGATGACACTTTGAGGGCTTAAGCTTTAATCCCACCCTCAACAAGCATTCCAAAACAATCGCCAAATTGTCCAAGTGTTCATCTTCCGTCTTTCCATGTACAATGACATCATCCAAATACACGAGGCATTTACGCGGGATCAGGTCAGCTAATGCTTTTTGCATAAGGCATTGGAAGGTAGCTGGAGCGTTAGATAAGCCCAATGGCATGGTCTGAAACTCGTACAACCCAGAGGGCACGACAAAGGCGGTTTTCGCTCGATCGCTCTCTTCTACTTCTACCTGCCAGTACCCGGAAGCCAGGACAAGTGTGCTAAAATACACAGATCCGCCAAGTGCGCTGAACAGATCATCGATCCTTGGGAGTGGGTAGGCGTCCTTTCGAGTAGCCTCGTTCAATCTTCGGTAATCGATGCATAATCAGAAGTCACCGTCCTTTTTCTTTACCAGGACAACAGGAGGTGCCCACGGGGAGTTAGAGGTTGGATAACGTTCTTCTCTAACATCTCATCTATCAGCTTCTGTATCTCACCCTGCCAGTGGATTGGAATAGGTCTCGGAGGCACTGTAATCGGTCTAGCCACACCAGTGTCAATAGCATGTTTCACGAGGCCGGTCCGTCCCAAGTCGCCGGATTTCCATGCAAAGGCATCTGCATAATTTTGTATGATCTGCGCTAATCGTGCCTGTGTTAATGTGTCAGCTGAAAGCCCAATCGACCGAATAAAATCGTCTACACATTGTTGCTCTTCGACCCTGCACTCATATAACGTAAAATCCTCAAAATTGCTGTTGCTGCATGCTCTCAGTAGTATGGTGCACGAATCAGTGATTAGTTGGGACTTCTCCAGGTCAAGTCGGCATTTTAACCTCCTCAACAAATCTATTCCGATAATAACATCGAACGGTATCCGATCAGCAACGGTAAATTCATGGTTAAACTTGTGCAGGCTACAACAACGGGGGCAACGATGGAATTCCGAACAACTAGTGGTAGCCCGTTGGCCCCGGTATGGCGAGCGTTACAGGGTTTTCTAACACACTTTGGGAAGCTTCTACTCACGCTGACCCTGATTAGGCTTCTAGCTGCGCCAGTATCCACTAGCCTCAGTAAGCAAATCCTAGCTATCGATAATTCTAGTGTTAGCGACGTCACAATCGAGTTGCAAGTAAGAGATGTTATCACAAATGATGTAATGGTATGCTCACCTGGCGTGTTCTTGTAGCGAGACGATCCGCGGTATGACGTTTGTCTGCGGGGCCAACGAAAACCTGATTGTTCCGGTCGTCGTGGGGCAGGATATCTCTGAAAACGGCCAGGGTTTCCCGTTATTCTTTCAGGTCGGACGCGTCTATGTCGTGTGTTTCCTCTTACCGCAAAACAGCCAGATGTAGGCGTACCCATCGCTGCATCTACGTCTTCCAAATGGTCACTTGTTTCCAATGCTTCGTCCAAACGGCGTGGAGGGTATCGCAGGAACTCCCTTTTAATAGACGGCGTTTGAACGCCCTTTAGGAGTTGTCCTAAGACCAGCTTTTCACGTTCGTCTGGCGTTTCGTTCTCGTATGCGAAATCGGCCATCCTCTGCAGCTCGCGAACGTATGTGCGTATGGTTTCCCCCGATATTGGTAACGTGCATGGAATGCCCTGCGTAGGGGCGCAGGTAGACCGGGGCGGGCTAATAATCGGCGCATGGAGGAAAAAGTCTCGGTTGTAACTTCTTTCTCCAAAAGTTTACTGTCTGCAACGATATCTAAGGCCTCTCCTGAGAGCAGGTCGGCGAGCACAGCTGCCTGTTGGTTGGATGGGAAATGACGCAGATAAAACTGGACTTGCTTTTCCCATCTGGGGTACAGCATCCCCAGGGTAAAACGTTCTGGCGGCGGGATAGATGGCATGCTGGTTGAAGAAGTTGATGAAGTCGACATTTTCTGCAAAGTCCGTGATAACATATCGAGCGAAGCGGCGAGCTTTGCCGTCGGAACATTAGCGTCAAAATTAGTTTCGTCATCGGCTTTGTCGGTTGTGTTCGGCATTATCTTCATTAGACCAGTGATGCAGGATTCCTGATGAACGTGCCTCGGCAGGGTCGCCAATATTGTAGTATACTAGCTTGGGAGAACTCCGGAGATTGGAACAGGAGATTTATTAAGCAACACACAGCAAACTACAATAGAGAAAATAATGTTATAAAAAAGGAAGATAGTCGTTACAGTCAATCTTCTTCTGCTTGCACTTCTTCCGTTAAAGCACACGACCAGGTTCCTGCAAGGCAAATGAAAGCGCAGCGTAAACACCAGTTCAAAGTCAAGCAGCGCGCCACGACAGTTTCCGTGCCACACTACACTGCCAGCTTATTAACCTTAATTATTACACTATATTTTACCTCAGTCAAATGCTTATGAATAACCTTCCATTTACCACTATTAGACTGTTTCTAATAACTTATACTATTTATCTAAATCACACAGAATGCAAATTAGTAACCCTACGTTACCTACGTCACCAATTTCCAGCTGCAGCTAGTCATTGCAGGTAGCATACATATCTACGCTAGAAGCCACTCTGCATCTCTCCAACTTACTCTCTTGAATGGTTAGCATAACATATCTTCACTGGTTGGTTGACTTCTTCTGTCACTGTAAGTACCCAGTAAAAAACTAACTGGTTCAATGGAATTCCGTTGCTGCCCACTGGTTCTCTCCATTAGCACAAGTATCCTTCGTTCTTATCTTCATTACGTTTACTGCAGAGACTCATTGTAGGCTCTATATATCTCTGAGCTTATCTGGAGCTACTAGGAGACATTCCTTGTTTCCACATCTTGTAATCTCTCAGATTGTATGTATCACTTACCCTCGCTGACGTGTTGATGTGTTCTGTGACACTGTAGTAATCCACTAGTGACCCAAGTGTACAATGTAATGGCTACATCAGGCCATTGATAGTTTCCCGTAGCGCCATTTTCTGTCGATCCTCTTCACCTCAGCACTTCTACTTAGTAGCAACTAGTGATCGAGGGCTCCACATATCTCTCTGCATATCCGGAGCTTGCTACGTGCCACCCTCTTTCATCCCCAACCTTCATTCTTCTTGACTGTCGGCTCACATTCATTTGCAGTCCGTTGACTTATCCTGGGACACTTAAGGTATCCACTAGCCACTAGAAGGCTTCACCTAAATGCCATTGCTAGGTGCGGATACTCTCTATCTCACCTTGTATCATTATCAGTTCTTCGCGTTACCTACGTCACCAATTCCTTGCTGCAGCTAATCATTGCAGGTAGCATACATATCTACGCTAGAAGCCACTCTGCATCTCTCCAACTTACTCTCTTGAATGGTTAGCATAACATATCTTCACTGGTTGGTTGACTTCTTCTGTCACTGTAAGTATCCAATAAAAAACTAAATGGTTCAATGGAATTCCGTTGCTGCCCACTGGTTCTCTCCATTAGCACAAGTATCCTTCGTTCTTATCTTCATTACGTTTACTGCAGAGACTCATTGTAGGCTCTATATATCTCTGAGCTTATCTGGAGCTACTAGGAGACATTCCTTGTTTCCACATCTTGTAATCTCTCAGATTGTATGTATCACTTACCCTCGCTGACGTGTTGATGTGTTCTGTGACATTGTAGTAATCCACTAGTGACCCAAGTGTACAATGTAATGGCTACATCAGGCCATTGATAGTTTCCCGTAGCGCCATTTTCTGTCGATCCTCTTCACCTCAGCACTTCTACTTAGTAGCAACTAGTGGTCGTAGGCTCTATGCATCTCTGCACATATCCGGAGCCTGCCAAGTGTAACCCTCTTTCATCCCCAACATTCATTCTTTATGGCTGTCTGCGTCACATTCATCTGCTGACCGTTGACTTATTCTGGAACACTTTAGGTATCCACTAGCCGCTAGAAGCCTACACCCCAATGCCACTGCTAGTTGCGGATACTCGCTATCTCACCTTGTATCATTATCAGTTCTTCGTATTACTTATGTCACCACCTTTCAGCTGCAGCCAGTCATAGTAGTTAGCATACATATCTACGCTAGTAGCCACTCTGTATCTCTCCCACTTACTCTCATGAATTGTTAGCATCACATACCTTCACTGGTTTGCTGACTTCTGTCACTGTATCTAATAAATAACTAGAAGGTTCAATGTAATTCAGATGCTGTCCGCCGGTTCTCTCCCTTGCACAATTACCCTTCGTTCTTCTTATCTTCAGTACGTTTACTGCAGAGATTCATTGTAGGCTCCACACATCTCTGAGCTTATCTGGAGATACTAGGAGACATTCCTCGTTTCTCCATCCTTTAATCTCCCAGATTGTCTGTAGCACTTACCTTCGCTGGCTTGTTGATGTGTTCTTTGACACTGTAGCAATCCACTTGTGACCAAATAGCCTAATGGACTGGCTACATCAGGCCACCGAACTTTTCTCGCATCGCCATGTTCTGTCCATCCTCTTAAACCTAAGCACTTCTGCTTAGCAGCAACTAGTAATCGTAGGCTCTACGCATTTCTGGAGCTTGCTAAGAGCTGCTCTCTTCTATCTCGAACATACTTTGTGGCTGTCTGCGTCACATACATCCGCTTTTTGCTGATTTACTATGGGTAATTAAGGGCATACACTAGCAACTAAGAGGCTTCATGCAAATTCCATTGCTTATCACTGATACTCACACTTACAGCGACCCTAACTGTTCCTCGTCTTACCTCTGGCTCCCGTGTTTAGCAGCAGTCCTTCTTCATAAGCTACTATCATCTTTGTGCATATACTGAGCTGCCAAAGTCCACACATTTTCCCTCCAAGCTTTAATCCCTGGGACGGCGTGCGTCACATACACTTGCTGTCTGTTGACCTAATCAGGTGTCCACTAGCAATTATAAGGCTGCACCTAAATGCCAATGCTCATCCGCGACACCTAATTGGCCGTAGTACAGCTCTTTCACGGGCTTCTCCCGGCTCAGGCCTCCTTAATTATACTCCATTAACACCACCGCATGATTTGATTAGCTGCACGTTGATGCGTCGTAGTCTATTATGCTCTAACTGTCTAACAACCTCTTTGTATGCTTGCGCTTTACTTGTCTGCTGCCATTCCATCACGAAACCTCTCTTAGCTTTCTTCTGTCGTGCAAACATATCCAGGTATTCAGCATAAGCCGCTCTTCTGCCACACATTGCTAGACCTTTATCTACCCACTACTTGCTGTATTGTCTTAGGCATTTTTTACCTGCAATACTCCAAGTCTAGGGCTAGCAGTCCATGCCTCTATCCAGCTTGGCACTATTACCCTAGCACTCTGGCTGCTGCGGTTAGGTCTCAGGTTCTGATGTCCACAGCAACCTGAATGTACGCATATATTCTGGCTATTCGCGGTCCTTCCGTCAATTAGCCCTTCTTAGCTTTTTAATTCGGCACTCTCTCACCTGGTCAGTACAGAGACGCCCTTAGCTTCTCATTTACAGGTGTTCATTCCTCAATTATTCGCTGCTATTTTTGCGAAACTTACCCATGTATGAGTCCAAAAGACTCACTGGCTTTCCCTGGGTCAGCATATTCTACGCTCCCCAGCGAATCTTCCCACGCAACAGTTGCATCATAGCAAACGGATCCTGTGTTTTATTTGCTTAACGGCGCAACGCTCTGCATCCAAGGTATACGGTAGCAACCAACCTATAGGGCTTTGCTTCCGATGAATATTCAAAAGACACTTTTAGCATAATCATTGTTACACATTGTACATCATATGTTTCCTCTAAATGTTAGACCATAGGATATAAATAATGCTTGTTTCCACGTCTGTTCTTTGCGGCCCTGTTTGTCTCTCACCTTCCCTTTCTCCGAGGTCTGGAACTTCTTGGGGATCTGGGATCGGAATGTGAAAGAGCTTGTGCCTGGGACAGGACATAGAAACCCCCAAGGACCTACATAGAACACGGCTGTACAACAAGTGGATAAAAATGCACTCACTACCACGACCGTCGTCCAGTAATTGTAGCTGGACATGACGCCTTTATACTCCTGCGAAGTATACATAATCCTGTAAATTCTAGAAGCAAGAAACGGAAGTTTTGCTCACCTGGACACGAAGATGACGAAGGTCTAACCCTCCATAGACCTCAGCCATTATGGCCGCCCCGACCAAAAATAACCTGTTCAGCTAAAAGAGGAAATTAGAAGGCGATTGACGGCGGTTAACCGAGGGTTAAATCAGTCGACGAGCTGCTCTGCCAGTTTTACATTAGTGTACAAACGGATTTCTGACAGTGTTTCAGGACGTGGTGGGTTTTCGCCTGGCAAGTGTTTTCCCTATAAAAAGCCACAAATGTCCGCTTAACAACACTGCGACGTGGCGGATGTGACTCGCCACTGAATAAAGTCACTGCCCACAACTACATACTGGCACCCCTACCTGAATCCTAATGAAATATTTTCCTGACAAGTTTCCTCTACAAACTGAATGCACAGCCTGTTTACACTACGCCCATTAGAACCCAACTTGTCGCCATGTTTTGACGAATATATACCTCAAGGTTGAATTTGGCGGTCGGACATTAGTGCACTGAGAGCAAAGGCATTGGAACTGTGAGGTCTCGATGGCTGAGACTATCCAGTTAGCCCAAGATAAATTATGGGCATATTTTACATGGGTTTCAACTCCCCATATTTGACTCATGAGGAAAGGAGGGCTACAGGCAGAGCCCCCGTTGACCAGACCACATAGTTGGACTGCAATTCGCATCGATGAGGAATATACGAATTATTGTATTTTATACCACAGGCAAGTACCCACTCAAGAAAGGTAATGATGCTGGCGCACGTACCAAGCAGCTCCATCAGACCGTATCTATTATAGTTATCGAGAGATTAGACATAAAGTTAAGTAACATCACAGGACTGTTCGTCTCAAGTACGAGCAGGGTTTAAAGGACTCGGCCGCAGCTACTCCCAAGAATGTTTTCCTTACGTTAAAGGACGCAGCGAGGCAAAGCTGTCCCTACCAGCGGTATTGCGAGCAGTCGGGACCCGTGCGCAAACTGACTATGACAAATCTTGTATACTTAGTGAGCAATATACTAGGGTCTTCGCTCGGGAGACCTTATTACCACAGGTTGAATTGATATCAAGAGTTCCCTTGGATGCTCGCTTATCTGATGTTAGCATAACGGAGGCTCAGGTCTTC
>CALYDF020005500.1:0-14304 GCA_944474145.2 Dicrocoelium dendriticum | reverse complement strand
AACTGTGGATATTTCATTATTAGGGGCAAGATGTATACAACTTGTACGTCATCAGCGAACAGGAATGAACAACCGTGCTGCAAACTGACACAGTGGGTATAGCCAAGCACACTCCCTTGCACCACGCCGCTGGAGACGGAGGTCGGGGTGGATACGGTTTGCGTCCTATTAAATTGTATCTCAGCCAGTCAGATAAAGGACCATCTACATTATAAGCCCACACCTTATGCATCGGGCCCATGTGTGGTACCTTGTCAAACGTCTTTTGCATATTAACGTAAGAAATAACAACTGACAGATTAGAGAAAATGACCTCGGTGACTAACTTGAGAGAGTTCATTTGGCAGATTGCACAAGACCGAGCACTTGATAATCCGTACTTTGATTCATATGAGTGCTCGCCTGCATAAAGGAAACTCATGAGTGGTCCTTTAAGCAACTTCTCCACCACTCGCGAGATCATAGAAGTGTGGTTAATTCGACGATAGTTACCAACTTCCTGTAAAGATCCACTCTTACGACGTGGCATATTGATGGAATTTTTCGAAGGAGTCGGGTATTTGCCTTTCAGCATTGATAGTGAAGAGTTGCAAAATGAGAATAAGGATAGCTTCGTTACAATTCTTAACTAGAATAGGCAGTATTCCGTCTAGATCAGGGTTCGAGTATGACTAGATGGTAGGAATCACAGAACGGATAATATTTATGTCAAACTGTACCAATGAGTGACTGGCTACCGGCACAATTAGTACCTGATAGGTTGAAACTATTTCTAGGCATTGTGATACTTCACAGTGTGAGCTGAGGAACTCACATATCATTCTTGCCTTACTGGAAGTGTCGTTGGGACTAATCTTTAAAGTAGAGATCTCGCGTCCATACCTGGGGGTCCGGGAACGTAGCAGCCAACTGAGTTTCGCAGCTTTGTTCACACTATTTTGTACGTCTCTTGCTTGGTTGGTTTGCTTCTGTTTAGATCGGGCAAAAAGCTCATTCGCAATCGCATTCGCCCTCATGGGCGTGGGAACAGTTGAAGTTTTTATTATAGGATCATTTAAGCTGACGCATTTTGTTATGCAGATTACGTTGGATTACACATTTAGATGAGTGCTTTATTAAAGGCGGCAAGGGAGTCAGAGAACCTAGACAGTAAGGTATTTACTCATAAAACGGTTCCGCCGACCGATCCACATAACCACATATAGGGAATTCAGTATAATTTCTTGGACTGATCAGCATGGCAAATGGTATTTAGTTAGCGATGTGCATTGGACGATAGACTACGACCGCGTCTGTCCTGTGACTTAGACATCAGGTATCGTTAAGTAACCCGAGCAACGTACAAATTTGTGATCGCTACCCTGGTACTCATGGCCAAGTGACACTCGGTTTGAAGGAATGCTGAGAATATCTTTCGTCCTGGTTGAACCAGATACATGTTGGGTTCAACCGCCCCACAGTGAGACAGCTTGATATACCGGCCTACTTCTTTGTTGCAGCAGGTAAAGAACCAAGTTAACAGGAGTGTGGCGATCTCAGGCGACCAGTTTGTATTCGTGCGAAAGATTTGAGGCCCACTCTAAACTAACCATAAATGCATTGTCAGTCTTAGTTGATATATCGGGTGGTCTATTAACACCTCCAAATAAAACCGTGGATCTCAGCATATCAACCGTTGTGCATACTGAATTTATTGCCTTACAAGCGTTCATGAATTCAGACATATTTGCTGGGTAAATTAGTTTAACCTGCGTGACGCCCCCCGCGCACACTTTTATGCACGCGCCACTGCCTAAACAGCCGACAGTCAGGAATTGAGTAAACCACTTTTTTAGCCTCAAAGGAATACCATGTTTCCGTGACAAATATTGCATCAGGATCGACGAGAACAGACAGAGGACTAAGGATGTGCAGTTTGTTGTTTAGAGATAACATTTATAAGCTTCAGTGAGAAAGAACATTTGGGTCTACTAGCTCTACGGATGACGCACTGAAGCCAATAATAGCTACTTCGCTATCTGCAGTGATTGTAGGAAGTGAGTGAGAAGATGTTGCAGTGGACATTATGGCGATGAGGTGTTTGATGCCGGGATGAACCCGTCGTGCCTCATCCTCACCTGGTCTAAACTATGCTCAGCTTACGGGGTAGGAAGCAGTGGATTGTTTTTGCCTAGGTGTCGGAACCGGCGGTATATGTCTAAAGAATGTAGCAGGGGCGCAATAGCCTGGTCGCGCGCGAAGTTGTACGGAGCTGTGTAGATTGCCAAACTTACTATTCACCATAAGTGAACGGTTTGCAGTAGCGGTACGCGGGGCCGTTTCGTTGTTAACTGGGTTAGAATTAGGCAGAATCTGTTTTGGTGGACCGAAATATAATTGTCTTAACATGGAAGTATCGCGGAGTTTTTCACAATTCGATAATACGGTGCGTAGGGTTCCATGGTCTCCTGTCCTCAGTGTGATTAAGGCTGGGAACATGTTAATTCTTATAGTAATTCTCTCAACCTGCACTGAGTTTTTCGCAATAACGTTAACTGCAACAGTTGTACTTTTAAACGCCTCCGTCAATTTAACAACATTATATACAAGTGAACTTAACTCCAGTTTTCTCCAACTAGTTTGTGGAAACTGTTTGGCCACTGATCTTGATTTGTTTAAAACATGTGTGGGCAACATAAAGTTCAGAGAAGAATGTCTGTGTGTGTTCCTTTTGCCAGCCCGTTTAGCAAAAGACCTCTTCGCAGTTTTAGACAAGGTGCTGTCTAAGAGCCCATATGTCTCTACTCACTTAGTGAGAGATGTGCGGAGCTGTCCTTAACCGAACTTTGTTTTGTTATTAGGATTTGTCGCCGCCCAATTTATGCTACCTTGCAGTGGCCCGAGAGAGTTTTGACAATTTCTGTGTAACGATGAAATACAGCACAGCAAGTCTGCACCATCCCATCTTACGTCGAATGGAGTGACAGATCGAACAATTCAAACCTTTAAGCAAGGTCTCCACAAGCAGACTCATGTGACTATGTAAGCTAACTTGGATCGTCTACTCTTCTCTTACCGAACGACAACGACTGAATCGACAGGGAAGACAGCCAATGTCTTGATGTTCGGGCAGCAACTACGAGCGAGACAGCATCCCCATTTTCTGAACATACGAAGGAGCATGGCGGAAAAGCAGGAAAATATCTGTGGGGATGATAATATGCCATAGAAAATGTGCTCCACTGAATTTGAATCAGTGTACACAAGACTGTCTCATGAAGTAAGCTGGCTGTCAAATACACGTATATTCTCAACGAGTAACCAAACGAGGTAACATCTGGTGGACTGCCGTGTGGTACGCCGCCACTTTACCCATGTCTGGCCACGTTTAATGAAACTGCACCAGCTGGGTCAACAATCGACTGGTACTGACTTAAAAGGGGTGAAAAATCAGAATAACAAAATGAGGAATCGCAATCGAATGCAGAACAACCTAAATTACGCCTCTCCAAACGCAGGCCTGAACCAGTTGTTTGGTGTTAAATCGGAGTCTACAGGCTATCCCAGGGAAGAGAGTGGTGTACAGCTGCACTTGGATATTGATCGTGAAAACACGTGCTCGCGTGCTCGCGTTTGGATGATAATGATTTATCTTCCTTATTTCATTGGTTGTTCGTTGCGATATTTCTAACCACAGTAACAAAGGAAGCTTTCAATAACTGGTTCCACACTCCGCCTAAGTATTCTGCTTTGTCCATAGGGTTACGGGCCGTACTTAATACTTTCATGGATCTCCCGACTAGGCACATAAGCGACCAGCTTTCCTCTACCATGGAATTCCTTCGTGCGAAGTCAGTCAGTTACGTAAATGATATTACAAGAGACTTTCTGCTAGCATCCAGTGACCATGCCCACATATCGTTTCCATGTGCTATCTATAAGTATCAGCAGACAACCGCTGAGGTGTGCCAAAATATTTGGCGACGGAATGCGAGTCAAAGTTTCAGTACTGCGTTTTGCGATTTCCGTGGCCGACACTGTTGAGTCGGCTTGTGAAAAAGTTGAGGCCTATCTCACCGAGTTCTCTGCTCTACACATCCTCTAGATTAAGAAAAGTGAGCCATGGGCATATCCTCCATGGATAGATTATACGGATCTATACCTGCTCAGGAAACGGTATAAGTGCTAGCGAACTTACAAAGCGGCTTTGGCAACCAGCAGCTACGAAGCCTACCGAGAATTTAGGAAGACATGTAGGCAGCAGTTCGAGACTAATCGTCTTCAGTAAGAAAAGGGTTCAGCTGACACAGCCGCAACAAATCCAAAGTAGTTCCTTACTTACGTAAAGAGACGCGACGGTACAAAGTCGTCTATACAGCATTACCACGAGCGGACGGGATCAGTGCGTATACCGACTAGGCTAAGGCTTGTATACTTATCTAAGGGTGTTCTGGTGTCTTTTCTATTGAGACCTCATTACTTCAGGTTGCGTTGTTTATAATAGTCGCGGAGGATTCTCACCTGACTGAAAACAGCATAACGGCGACTCAAGTCTTTAGGATATTTTAAGGGCTAAATCCTTCCAAAGCTTCTGGCCCTGATTCAATTCATCCGAAGCTGATGCATGAATCGGTCGCTAAACTAAGCAGCCATCTTACCTGCCTTTCTACAAATGGCGCAAAAGCTGGGCCTAAGGAATTGTAGGAGGCGATCATCTGTCCGATTTTTAGAGGAAAACTACCGGCCTGTCAGCTTGAGTAGCGTATTAGTCTAGTTGTTTGAGAAACTGGTCACAAAAACTGTGGAGAACCACCTTAATAAATTTAAGATGTTCAGTGCTGAGCAACACTGACACCGTAAGAGGCATTGGGGTCTGAGAAATTCACTTGTAGCGCGTGAAAAGTAGGCTGGGTAATAGACGATGGCCACAACATTAACGTGCATTTCGTGGGATTTTTGAAAGATTTTGATACTGTCCCATGACTTTAATCTCATGCGAGAAGTTCGAAATTGTGCATTCTACTTTTTGTTGTTAAACTCACCATTTTGTCCCTATTAATTAGAATAGCAGGATTATCTGAGCTGCGTAAGAATAATATTTCGGTGTAACATATCTGCCATAGTCAGAGTTTACGTTGGCCTTCTGCTTACTGACGGGCTGTTTTCGACTCTATGCCGTAAACACTAGTTTATAATGGCGCAAAGAAATAGTGTTCAAGTTAAGGTTGTTGTATCCTTGTAAGAGCACCACGCCTCAAGTGTGTTGTGAATATGTTTGAAAGACATTTGTATATGTTTGTTTTAATGTACCAAATTAGTCCGTGCAATTTCGAATTGGTTTCTACTGTAGTGGCATTTGCCCGGAACTCTTGCGTTTTCTTGTAATTTTAATGATTAATTCCCGTCTGTATGGCTCTTTAACCCATTAGAACGCTAATTTACCCACTTTGCTGTCCCATTGTGTTTCTCTTGGTTACCGCGGTAACATACATATTGGTAGGTTGTTTGGCATGCTCCGAATACACCTTGGCTGTCCTGCACTGCCTTCGCTCTGACCTCTTGCTGGGGTTTTGGTTGTCGTATTGCTCTACTACGTCCCCGGAACCCATTATCTCGTAATTGTTTAGGGCATTGATCGACTTCCTTGCTTCTGAACCACCGCACACTACAATAGGATTTCCATGTGCCCCCTGTGTGCGTTGGTATTTTCTCTTTGACGCTAGCTCTGGGTCTGAGCCAAGCCTATTTCAATTACGACTGGTCCGAACTAGGTCGATTTCTATGATTTCTCACAATACCCTAATTGGTGTTGCGGATGAACATTACACCATGGATTTATGCAATTCAGTTAATCTGTATGTTCAATGCAGCTGTCAAGATATCGAGTAGCACATGGAGCTTTTGAGATCTGCTGCATCACAAGAAAAATTTAAAGGCAGAGAAGAACTCTGCACATTTCCTCACTAATATTGGACTATAAGCTTACAGTCTACTAAAGAATTCAGCTTTTCCTGATCCACCGATTGTATTACAGTATCATGCGTTTAAATCGTTACTGCTTAAACAAGTTCAGCTAGAAAACTTGAAGCGGCAGAAATGGCAAACTTTTCCACCCCTATGCGCTAATAAATAAATAAAGGAGATATTCTCTGTAAATCGAGACACATATGTGAAGACTCGATCAAATATGCATAAAAGCATAGCTGCTTTGGAATAGTAAAACATTTCGTTTTAATGAAAGTTATAACCGAAATGTTCGTAGTTCATACGGGTGAGCATTTTGTCAGGTAATAGTCCGACCAAGGAACATGATGGCGCTTGGGTGCGTGCAAAAATCAGTTTTAACTTTTGTGTCCATATTCGAGTTCGGCATGCTTTCGCCACGTAGTAAACTATGGGCGCAGAAGCCAAAGCGACATTTTGGTTCAATCAGTGTCCATTAAATACTCGAAGTGTTCGGTGCCCCATCAAAGCATTCTCCATAGTAAAATCTCTTGCGCAAGTTGTATGCAGAAGTCTGATGTCTGGGTCAGTGTGAAATGTTCAGCTGTGACTTTATTCATTGGTGTGTCACATTTGCCACGTTGCAGTGTTGTTAAGCGGACATTTGTGCCTTTTTATAGGGACAACACTTGCCAGACGAAAGGCCACCACGTCCTGGAACACTGCCGTAGCTTCCGTTCAACAGTAGTGCTAGCCGGTGATGCATCGTACAGACCGATTTTGCACTCTATTATTCGCAGTCGGTTGACAGCTAAATTTCTTCGTTGGTTGACCGATTGGCTTGGTACTGATCCGGCAGTAGTCGTTGAAACCGGTCAATGATGCAAAAGAGTCGCAGCGTCGAACGATAAATGGTGCAGGTGAGTAAAAACATTATTAATAGGAGCTGGCTTTTCTGTTATATGCTTGTCAGGTTTTCAAACCGTGTCCAGCTACCCACACTGGACTTGCCATGTGCATGGTGAATGCGGTTGTTCCTTGTGGCTGAATACGTTCATAACAGGCGGAAATGTCATTACTTTGTCAAATGCGGGATCGTTACGAGTTTATTACTCCGAAAAATACGATCAGAATTCCTTCAAATATAAGTAATAATTGGGAATATTTGTCTGCATGATCAAGTGAAACCTCTAAGAAAAGCCCTCGGAAAAGCTATTTATTCGAGCGTCATTGAGGAGCGGCAAAGCTGTCCGTGAAATAACATCGGAAAAGCTCCAGTTGAATGCAAAATCAGAGTGTTCTTCCGGAAATGAAAGGCACCGAAACCATATTTTTTCAACGCCAGGGAGAATAAGCAAAGCTATCCGTGGCAGTGAAGGTAATCACGACAGAATTATTTGTATTCCGTTGTGGAACAGGGGATCCATATATACCTATTATTCCAGGTGAGTAAATTGTGTTACTGTGATTACGCAGCGAGGTGAACTCATTTATTTAGATCCCGTGAAAGTGGCGTCTCTAGAATGGCAGAAAGAGCTACATTTTTAACGATGAGTGGGTTCTTCATATCCCGGAGCAAGTATCAAGTGTTTAAGTCAGCTGGCTATTGAGAATAAGTCAGCCCGTCCCAGTAGATAAACCATCATGTTTGGGCCAACGTAACTGTGGAAATTTAGTGAAAAAGCGGACAAAGGACGAGTAGCAGCCAAGCAGTCAGACAGCAAAGAATCAAAAAGCACTATCAAAAGACAGATGGCATGCAACCGTGCCTATGATACTCTAAAGTCTAGGTAATTTTGCTTAGTATACATAATTTGCAGGCGCGTTTTTTACCTCACGTCGCTGGTGCGGCACAGACTGCAAATACTACGTAGGTAGAAGGTTCCGCACGCGCAGAGCTAAGAGACCAATATAACAAAGCGTGTTTACAAAATTGAGCGAATAATACGGTTGTTGGAGAGAAACATAGATAAACCGATGATGATGACAGCAGTCCGAATGCGAAAGGCAGCTTAGGTGAAACTAAGGCCAACTAGATTGAGACCGAAAGCGGGAGCAACCAGTACGTAAAGCAACGTTCCAAGAGGAAAAGGAAATGCAGAGAATCGGCGAGGAACGGATGAATGCGGACGGCAGTGCGAAGAGTAGTTAGTGAGAGTAATTACGCTGAAGCGCTCATAATTTCATAGTCTGAAAGCCGTCAGAATCTAGAGAAAAGGGTCACAGGGGACCAAAACTGCCGTGCATTGGGAGTCGTTAGCCCGGGTACGGTCACACTGATAGGCAACTGCGAACATGAGGTAAAGAGCAGATGCATATGAAGAGAGGTAAGGTGAGCATACTAATAAAAGTAATAGCCAAGAAACACTTAGCAATGGTCCGAGTGCCGCCAGTAAGCAGGAGCGAGGTCGGAGCGGAGGAGACCATATGCACGAGGATAACTTAGTTCGGCGCAATAGAGTAAGCCGTACCATAGAGGTGGGAATAGAAACGGAGCGCAATAACAGAGAAGGCCATGGATAAGAGGAAAATAAAAGCAACAGGGATCTAGACGTAAGTGGAAGAGAGCGCACTCGCTGCCATAGCATGATGGGAGATGGCACGGACGTCCTGGAATAGTAGGAAGGCAGAAGACCGTTCAGGTAAGAATAGTTTGGTCAGCGCACTGAGATTGGGTCGCACAATTATGGTGAGAACAACTGTGGGGAGGGTCAGCGGAACTAGACTGGTTACATATCAAAGGGGCTGTTATACAGACATGATTAGATCCGGCAAGACTCTCAAAGTGAGGGAGACCGAGCTGGCGACACTTGGTTAGTCGTGACCATAGGATACAAGCTTTTAGCTTCTGACTACATACCACACTGCGTGCTGCGGTTTTCGTAACCAGTTGCATACCCAACTTCGTGACGAACTTGCCGAACTTGCAGAAAAAGCTGTTTCTTCTGCTTCAGTTTAATTCCCACTCGGCTAGAGCCGTTTATGTACGGTACTAAGGTGTGAAAGCAGCAGGGAGGGAAGAACCTCCATTGTTTTGCAAGTCCGAAAGCAAACTGAAGCTTAGGTACAAAACACGGCGAAATTACAGTACACCTGTGGTGACCTGGAGTTTCCAAGTATGGCTGTGTAAAGTATTCACAAATATGCTAAGATCATTTCTTCCTTATGTATTTTGGAATTAAGCAGTTTGCCTGTCGGAACGTTGGTCCCGTGTGTCAGAAACACAAATACCACATCCGCCTTTAGAGGGTTTCTTATTCCGGGAGCCCAGAGAGCGATTCGAGAAGACGGATCGAGTTGCAGGGAAACTTTTATTGGTACAGTAAAAGATTCCCTGTTATCTAGCAATATAAGAACGACACCGTGGACGCTCTAGCTAGGGGAACGGATCAAGCACAGCGCACAGGGCAGTTGCGCGTTGCAACCGAAACGAGCGCCAAGCAAAATGGCGATGAGCCAGTCAAGCATTCAAACTCAGCAATCAGTTCAACAAACCACACCGGTTGCCTAAGTGTACAATTATAGAACTTTGGTTAGAATTTTACACAAGCAAACCGGGGAATCTCCAGACTGCTACATAGCCCTCTCCCAGAAGGGACTGTGTAAGCAGTCCTTCGATCTACGTGAGGACTGTCCGTCGCGGGCCAGCCTTCTGTGAGACCAGGTTGTGAAACCCGATGCAGCTGCTGGGGAAGAACCATGCAATCGGACCCTAGCGGGCTCCCACCCGTGTCCTCCCTACGGTGTCGAAACGGTAAAAAACTGTTTGTGGGGGGGGACAGTTAGTAAAGTTCACGTGTGCGGTTGAACAGGAAGTTCGTTCCACTTGCAGTTGACGTGCGGAGATCCAGCGGAAGTGAAACCGAGGGGCAACCAACAGACGGGGTGTATATGGAAAGCAAAACGAAAAAGCGGCATAAATACATAGCAATACACAAAAGAGTGCAAAGCGAAAAACGTGCAAAGCTGTTTTTGGGTTTTCAAAAGGTTTTGCTCTTTTTTTAGTATTTTCAAAACGTTTTGGTCTATTTTGTGGATTTTCAAAAGCGTTTAGTAAGAGCAGAAAATTTCGAAGGCACGTTCTACGTATAAAAGTAAGTGCGACTGGAGTCCGAAAAACGAACCTTAGGTTTGAGCTTCCTACCGCGTTGATTGAGAGTAGGGCGGGTAGGAGTGCTGTCGGTTGTGGTTGTCGGTTCGGCTGGAGCGGACTGACTCGTCTGAGGTTGCGGTGCCAGCTGTGATGGCACCGTCTGTGAAGGTAATTGCTGCACCGAAGAGTCAGACTTGTCGAGGAATGCTGGCTTGAGTCGATCGACGTTGATCGTTTCAGCCTTACCATTGTAGTCAATGGTAAACGTCTTGTCGCTTCTGCGTACGACACGGTACGGGCCAGAATAAGGAGGTTGAACACGTGCGTGCAAGTAGTTAAGCGTTCGTCCACGTTTGTACGCAAGCTCTGTGCTCTGGGTTGCACAGGCTGAAGCTGTCGCATGTGATGAGATAGGCGAGCTGCGTAGTCGCCATAGTCGAAAGTTGTTTGCGCTTTTGGTGAGACGAGTTCACCAGGTAAGCGTTGTGTGCATCCAAAGACTAGCGACGATGGAGAGGCTTGCAAATCCACTTTAATCGTGTTTCTTATGCCTAAGAGAACGAGCGGAAGTGCTTCGTGCCAGGATGTGCTAGATTGGGCACAGAGTGAGGCTTTGAGTTGCCGGTGGAACCTTTCTACCATCCCATTAGCTGCAGGTTGGTATGCGGTGGTTCGATTATGTTGGCAACCAAGAACGTCGAGCAGTTTGCTGAAGGATCCGTCAAAGTGTGATCCTCTGTCGGTGATGACTACGCTTGGGCAACCGAATTGAGCTACCCAGCGTTCTAAGAAAGCCTGCGCAACTGTCTCAGATGAGCAGTTGACTAACGGAACCGCCTCTGGCCAACGAGTGAATCGGTCGACACAGGTGAGTAGGTACACGTAGCCTTTGCATGGAGGCAAAGGTCCAACCAGGTCGACATGGACGTGTGCAAAACGAGCGTCAGGAGCGGGAAAGACGCCAAGTGGGCTTTTGGTGTGTCTGTAGACCTTGGCGCGCTGACACTCTAAGCATGCGCGTGCCCAAAGGCGGACATCGCGATTGACGTTGGGCCATATGAAGCGTTCCGTTACGAGCTTCTGCGAAGCACGTATGCCGGGATGAGACAGGTTGTGTAAAGCATTGAAAACTAGTCGACGCATCGAAGTAGGAACTACGGGTCGGGGAGAAGATTGTGAGACGTCACAAAGAATCATCCCCTCAGATGAAGTTAGTGGAACTTCACGTAGTTTTAACGAGGTGTTGCGTCGTACCTTGTCGATGTCGGGATCAGCTTGTTGGGCAGTAGCCATAGCGGCTAGATCAATGTTGGTGCCAGGCGATAAGCTGATCTGATGAATGCGTGAAAGAGCGTCCTCGACGTGATTAAGAGTACCTGAGACATGTCGTACTTCTGTCGTGAACTGAGAAACGTAGTTTAGATGTCTAGTTTACCGCGGAGAGTACATGTTTGTTGCGCTATTGGTTACGTAGATCAATGGTTTGTGGTCGGTGAAGACTGTAAAGGGTCGACCTTCGAGATAGTGACGGAAATGTCGGATACCTAGGTAGATAGCTAACAGTTCCCTACCGAAGGTGCTGTAACGCGATTCGGCAGGTTGTAAGCGCTTTGAGAAGAAACCTAGAGGTATCCATCGATGGTCGATGAGTTGCTGAAGAACTGCACCGACGGCAGTGTCTGATGCATCAGTCGTCAGGGAGACTGGTGCTGATGTGTCTGGATGGGCGAGAAGCGCTATGTTGGAGATAGCGTCTTTGAGCTTCTCGAAAGACAGTTTAGCGTCGTCTGTAAAGTGAAAAGACCGTTGTTTACCGCGGAGCAAGTCAGTCATTGGTTGGACAATGCTCGCGCAGTTAGGGATAAAGCATCGATAATAGTTGACCAGGCCAAGGAATCGGCGTAACTGCTTGAAGGAACTTGGAGCAGGATAGTCCTCCAGTACCTGGATTTTGTCTGCCAGGGCTTCAATACCAGAGGCGGATATGCGGTGGCCAAGAAAGTAGATGGAGCTTTGGCCAAGCTCGCATTTATCGGGGTTGACGGTAACCCCATGCTGGGTTAAGCGTTGGAAGAGAGCGTCGAGGTGATGAAGATGTTCTTCATCAGAAGAGTTCGCGATACGAATGTCATCTAGATAATGATAAACGTCTTCGAGTCCTCGCGTTACCTCATGAATGAAACGCTGAAACGTTTGGGCAGCGTTGCTGAGGCATTCTGAGGTACTCGAATAGACCAAATGGCGTGATGACTGCGGTTTTAGCAATGTCATCTGGCGCGACAGGTATCTGGTGGTAGGCACAAACTAAGTCGACTTTACTGAAGATAGACTTGTCAGCTAGAGCTGACGTCAAATCGTGCATGTGCGGAATGGGGTATTTATCCGGGACGGCAACTTTGTTAAGTGCCCTGTAGTCACCACAGGGGCGCCAGTCACCGGATTTCTTCGGTACCATGTGTAATGGTGATGCCCATGGACTTTTGGACGGGTGGATGATTCCCAGTTCGAGCATTTGCTCGAATTCCGCCTTAGCAGCTTTGAACTTGTCCGGGGCTAGTCGGCGAGGGCGGGCCGAAACAGGTGGGCCCTTAGTGCAAATGTAATGCATGATGTTCGACGTCACAGGAGGCAAGTCGTTCAGGACGCGAACGAGTTTAGGGTGCTTGCTGAAAAGTTCTATAAAAGGCTGTGAAGCTTGAGGTAGGACACGAATGGGAGTGATAGCAGCCACGTTGGCGCTAGTCCCGATAACACTGAGCTGTGTCCTAGAGTCAATAAGCTTCTTCCGTTTAGCGTCGACGATGAGATCGAAGCGTTGAAGAAAGTCTATGCCTATGATGGCGAAAGGCACAGCAGCGATTATTAAAGGTCAGCGAAAGGTTCGCCGAAAGTCTAAATTGAGTGTTAGCAGCTTTTCGCCGAAAGTTGCGATTGGTGTGCCATTGGCGGCACGCAGCTTGTTCGGCGATGGTGAGACGACCTCATCTGAGCTACGGGGTATGACGCTAACTTCGGCACCAGTGTCGACTAGAAACTCGGTGCTGGAAGTTAAATCCCTAACACGGATGAGGCGACTTTGGTGTTGGCCAGTCGCGTCCGTCGCCGTTACGGACCGGCCGAAGTTTCCCTGCCTCTCGGCAAAGTTGCAAGGTTTGACACGTTTACGAGCTGCGGTACCAAAACGCTGATGGTACCAACAGCTAGCTTGCCTGTTGCTAGACTGAGAAAGTTTGAAGGGCGATTTTGAGCGGCTAGGACGACGACGACGCATAGTAAGCTGTTGAACTTGGCGACCAAGTGTCGCAACTTGTGTTTGCAAGACTTCTATGGTTGACTGTAAGCCCATGATAGAAGTGTCCTGGGACGCGACGGCATGGACCTTGCTGGCGTCGGCTTGTGGCTGTGATCGTTCAATAACTCGATCCGCTAAATCTGCTAGTTGAGTGAGCGAAACGGAGCTCACTGTAGCGAGAATCGCTTGCGCGTTTTCCGGTAGCCGTCGTAGCCATAGTTCGCGAAGTAACGTCTCATCCATGGTTGAAGAACCAAGGAGTTGCTGCATCTCTCGTAGCAGGGTTGAGGGCAGTTTGTCGCCCAGTTGCAGATCCCTGAAAAGCTGCTGCAGGCGAACTTTCTCAGACGGCATAACACGCCTAATCGTGGCCTCCTTAAGAGACTCATAGCGGTTCTCGGTCTGAGAAATGATGACGTCACGAACCTGCATTGATATCTCATTGGGGAGATAGGACAGGAGCTTGCAATACTTTGCGTAGTCGGAAGTGATTCTGTGATTATAAAACTCGGCCACAAGAAGAGCGAACCACAAAAGAGGATCCATGTCCCAAAAAGTTGGAACAGAGAAATATACAACGCTTAGCATAGACTCTAACTTAGGTCCTACAGAATCCATGGCTTAAACAATGACGCAAAAAATAGGCTACCGTATGCAAAAATAAAACGGGAAAATATGAAAAATAAATGGAACTAGATCACCGGAGAAAAGTTCGAAATATCCGGCGTTGAGATTGTTCCGGATCCGGGGTCACCAATTTAGAGGGTTGCCTATTCCGGGAGGCCAGAGAGCGATTCGAGAAGACGGATCGAGTTGCAGGGAAACTTTTATTGGTGCAGTAAAAGATTCCCTGTTATCTAGCAATATAAGAACGACACCGTGGACGCTCTAGCTAGGGGAACGGATCAAGCACAGCGCACAGGGCAGTTGCGCGTTGCAACCGAAACGAGCGCCAAGCAAAATGGCGATGAGCCAGTCAAGCATTCGAACTCAGCAA
>CALYDF020005499.1:0-14247 GCA_944474145.2 Dicrocoelium dendriticum | reverse complement strand
AGCAAAACAAAAGCCAACTACATGTTTCATCTTACCACTCAGAAACCACAGCTGTGGACAGTTCATCAAGGTAGCAATTGTACACTTTGTGTCCGTATAATTTAGTCAAGTCAAGTCAAGTCAGTATAAGCTTTATGTACCCAAATGGGTTCATTTTCAGCAGTCACGTTATCAAGTATAAATTTACTAATGGGTTACCATGAAAAATGTAACGTTTAAAATAGGTAGAAAAATGAGCATTGACTGTCATTGCTTGATCGAGGAACGATTCCAAAAAGTTGGACTGTCTTCGGGATTTGTATCCACTGAAAACGGTTTCTTGAAAACATTTTTTCAAAATTCTTCCTAGTTGACATAGAGTGTTGTGTCCAAAGACAATAGATCGCGGATCGTGCGCGATAGCAAGCGTATATGTTCAAAGCTCGATGGCGTAACTGCCTCAGTGACCTAGGAAGTTTTTTGAACAAAATATCTGTCAACGTACTCATACATTACTGAGATATGAGCAGTAGATCCTGTAAGAATGATGTTCGGCGATAAAGGCGATGACAGATTTCATGGCCCCGCTCTGGTTGTCGTGTAAACGATGTAGACGATTAAAGCTGCATCGGCCAGAAGCACTGAACGCGACGACCTTGAACCTGCAGACCATGCAGCGCACATGCGACCCGCAGAAAACCATAAGCGCTCTGGCCTTGATCGAAATAACATCCATCTACGCAAAGTCTTGTGGCGATCAATCAAAAGCCCAGGTGACCACATCCAGATAGACCGTAGTTTGTCGCTTTTCTTCATGCCATAAAGATGTACGAATTGGAATCCAGTGTAGCAGTTACCAAAGCAAGTTCCATCGCAAATATTCCAAGCTCACAGTGAACCAGTTGCAACTACACGATAGTAAACCAGCTTCACTGTACTTCTGTTCAATATGTATAATCATCCTACTGGTGAAGATTGTACATGAACTATGATTGAACAAGTGAGGAGCACCAAAAGCGATTCGTTTGAAGAAAGCGTGACAGAGAGTAAATACCTGTCATTCCCATCAGGTCCCGCATTAAAACGGAGAAAGAGCGCTAGGCAGCGCACTAAAAGTGTACCATCCGATGCTTTAAACTTAATACTATCAGTTGCTCGAATAAGTCTGAAACAACCACCGCCAGTCCGATTGCATTGAGCACGGCCATGGCCTCGTCCACCTTACAAGTGGTTCCGAAAATGCTAAGCACTTCGACACCAGCGGTGGTTGGAACTAGATTACTGCCAAAGGTGACCGAAAACCTTGAACTTCGGCAACTCCCACTGAACCCAGAGTAAATGAAGAAGACGAAGCTGTGTCCATACAGCCTCCATGAACTGTACCCAAACCCCCTGGTAGTTTAACTTCAAACAGAGTTGCACGTAGCACACCAGCCGTCATCTGCACCAAGGATCTAGGATCAACGTCAAATTCCTTGAAAGAAAATTAGCGGAACTACATATGTGACATTTTAGGTGTTGTAGCTAAGCCCCTTGTGATGGGAGCATGCACTCGAAAGAACGTGCGGTGTCAGCCCAGCAAGGAAGCCGTTAGGCTGCCGCAAGGAAAGGCGGCAGCTGATTGGACGTTCACACGTTTCTCGCATGCACGCTGCTTGGCCAACAGCTGGAGTTTGTTTGACTGAATCAAAGGAAAAATGTCATGCATTCACAAAGATCGTTAATTATGGATCCAACTAGCTGTATATACCGATATGTTTTACTCGCCCGATGCCTGTGTTTTCGCCTGGTCCTTTTGTTTGCAGAATATACGTTTTGTCCCTGAAGGACCGACATTTTATATGGTGTCAGAGGTGGGATAGGTGTTGTTCTGTTGCAGAACGGAAGACCTTTGGATTTCCGCAGTCGAGCACTCACAGAGGCTGAGAAGCGGTACGCACAGATCGAGAAAGAGATGCTGGCAGTGATCTATGCCATGGAGCGTTTCAATGATTATACTTTTGGAAGAAAGACAACCGTGTACACTGATCATAAGCCGCTGGTGTCGATAGCCACTAAACCACTGAATAACGTTCCTCGCCGTCTGCAGCGTATGCTTATCCGGCTCCAAAAGTATGACATTGACATTGTGTACACACCTGGCACACAGATGTTCATCGCGGACATCCTGTCGAGAGCACATCCGCCAGTGGCCGAACATCATCTAGAAGAGATCGAGACAGTTAGCATGGTGCAGCATTTGGCAGTGACAGAAAACCGTTTGAAAGACATAAGGCGCTTCACGGAGGAAGACCAAACTTTTGCAGCTTTGCGAGACGTTATCCTCAATGGGTGGCCAGAAACAAAGAAGCAGCTCCCGAAGGAATTAACACCCCACTTCAATTTTCGGGACGAACTCAGTGTCTGTGACGGTCTATCGTTCAAGGGAAGTCGAATCCTAATCCCTTCTTCTCTTCGAAAGGAGATGCTGGAGCATGTCCATCGCGCTCACCTGGGTGCAAATTACACCATTAATCGAGCAAGAGAACTGATGTTCTGGCCAGGAATGACAGGTCAGATCAAGGATCATGTGTCTAACTGTGAGGCGTGCCGTTCACACGACATTCGGCAAACGAAGGAACCGATGATGCTGCATGATGTTCCGGACCGACCGTGGCAGAAGGTAGCAGTGGATCTATTCTTGGACAACGGAAAGGATTACTTACTCACGGTGGACTACTATAGTGATTACTTTGAAATCGATTTATTCACCACCACGACCACGGAGGCAGTAATCAACAAACTCAGATGTCAATTCGCACGGCAAGGGATACCGGAGGAGCTAGTCTCAGACAACGGTCCCCAGTTCAGCAGCAGGGCATTCCAGGCTTTCGCAACCAAATGGGAATTCGCACACCGGCAAACCAGTCCCTATCACAGTCAATCAAATGGGAAGGCAGAGTCGGCAGTGAAGCAAGCCAAGCGACTATTAGCGAAGGCTAGAGATACTCGTTCGGAATTATACCTCATGCTACTGGAGAGTCGCAACACTCCTTCAACGGATATCGGCCTGAGCCCAGTGCAGCGCCTATACAGTCGAAGGACCAGAACTGTGATGCCTGCATCCGCAACAATTCTGCGCCCTGTCAAGCCACAACTTGAGAAAGTACAGAACAGTTTGAAAAGGCGAATGGCTACTCAGAAACGGTACTACGACAACGGCGCACGGGAATTACCTGAGCTGATAGTGGGGGAAGAAGTATGGGTTGAACCAATTCCCGATGGACAGGAGAGGTGGAGAAAAGGAGTCGTGGCTGCGAAAGTCGGTGAAAGGTCAACGAAGTAAATGTTGGAGGGAAGCAGCTGAGAAGAAACCGAGTACAGCTGAGGAGATGTCCGAGGCGACAGCATGAATCAAGGAGAGAGCGTTATACTGCGTGCGGCAATGAGGCGACATCGGCAGATCCAACAAAGAGGACGCGGGGTGGTAAAGTGTATGGACTATTTAGCAAAGTACAGCAGCAAGAACATGAAAAAATGGAGGATGTGATGGGAGTATACACTCGAAAGAACGTGCGGTGTCAGCCCAGCAAGGAAGCCGTTAGGCTGCTGCAAGGAAAGGCGGCAGCTGATTGGACGTTCACACGTTTCTCGCATGCACGCTGCTTGGCCAACAGCTGGAGTTTGTTTGACTGAATCAAAGGAAAAACGTCATGCATTCACAAAGGTCGTTAATTATGGATCCAACTAGCTGTATATACCGATATGTTTTACTCGCCCGATGCCTGTGTTTTCGCCTGGTCCTTTTGTTTGCAGAATATACGTTTTGTCCCTGAAGGACCGACTTTTTACACCCCTCAATTTGACACACCTTAGCAGTCAACCAAACTCATAGCACTAGGTTGAATTAAGACTTCTCCGAGTTGTGTTGATTTACGCCAACAAAGCAGAAGCTGCCCTGTTATTCACAGCTCGCCTCCGGAATGGGTCGTGTTCTATTTGTTTATTCCCGGATATTCTGTGAAGCGAGCGCAGACAGTCGAAGCACTCTTTGGACGAAAACCGGAAGGAATCCGTAGCCAGAACCATCCTTTTACACGGTGTTCCTGAAACTGGAAGTGATGATAAGCGCGAAGCGACCACTCACGACCTGGAACAATAGAGATACATTCGCGAGATCTTCTAACTGGAAAACGTCATAACGCAATCTATCTCCAGGCTGCGGCGATCGCCAGAATACAAAGGATATGGCCCGAGGATTGTGAAATTGGTCCTTCAATCTAGACAAATGTCAGCAATAATGCCGGAGGGATGGTATGCTGGCCGCAGCAGCTATCATTCCGAGCTATGGGTCAAAGCAGCATCTACTAAGCAAACACACGAGAGCAGCTACTTAGTCGCACCACCTCCAGATAAGAGTTATGATAACCTCGATCAACTGGCCACCGAAACTGGCAAACACATTCCATACATTACATACAAAAAGGGAAGCAAAATGGTAATGGTGGGATCCATCAATCGGACACAGATGAGTTCGTAATCACACACCCAAAACACGATTGGTGGACAACATGTCAACGGTCGGCACAACATTTTACGGAAAACACGCATCGCACTATTTACTATTAAAAACAAGGAAACTCTCCCGCATGTACATCAATGCTCAAGGTCTCCTGAACAAGCTTGCCGAACTGCGGCTACGTCAAGCGTCACATGCCTGGGACCTCATATTCGTTACGGAGACTTGCTTACACTCAGAAATTCTTGACGCCAAAGTAGCGAAACATGGCATGTTCCTTCTCCGGAACAATCGCCCTAACAAGGGTCGTGGGTACCGTTATACTACCGCAACCAGCTGCAGTATGAACGGGTGATCGATCCGGAAATGCTGGTCGTAGATTCACTTTGGTGCAGTCTGCGACCGAGGCGCAACGACATGCATTTTGGCCGTTGTTGCTCATCCCACAATATCGACCTAGAAATGGACTCCCGCCTGCCATTATCCTTGGCAAAGTTCCTACGAGGACGATACGGCCATATTCTCATCTCCGGCGACTTCAATATGCCCAAGTTGGGAGTTCCGGCACCTCCCAACGAGCAATTAAAGGCAGACCCGTAAGTGTATATTGCAAGAATTCCACTCTTCCGCCATGTCAGTTCACCAACCCGATTCAGAGCCGGAACTAAACTATCTTTGCTCGATTTAGTGCTCACGAACGAAGAGCTCATGATGGAGAATCCAAGAATGGGAGCCCTCTAGGTCGAAGCGACCGTGTAACCATTAGTTACGACTTCGTGCGTTATGTGTAGTATCCACAAGAATGTAGTAACTTATTTCGAATAATCACCCACTATGACACACTTACAGAACTTGTGGGAGATGTAATCTGGGCGTTTTCGGACAGCTGTTTCATTGACAATGTGTGGATGGAGTTTGCTGGCAAGTGCTCTGATAAAATCTACATGGGTCGACACACCACTTCGGAAAGAAAGATTACAATCATTCATTCGGAGCAGAACCTGAAACAAATGATAGTAGGTGACGCAGCTTGGCACGTGTATAGAGCAAACCGTAGCCCTGACAACTAAACTAACTATCTTGTACTTCCTAATCACTGTACCACACTTGTGTGCGAGAACAAATTAGTACATCAGCAGAGTAGCAGAAAACTTTTGTGTCCATAAAAAGCTTCTGTATGGACATGTGAACAGCCTCTGAAATGTGAAACGGGGTGTTCCCTCATTAGTCTCTGCGGATGGATTGCTAAAACCGCCTAGGATGCAGCCAAGGTTCTACCGCTACAATATGCACCAATTTTCCGGCATGCTACCGGCATTTGTTACATACCTGCCCCATTCCTCCAGATGCCACTATTTACACACGTCAGATTTACTTCAGCGACCATTTTGAGGAAGCTGCTGTCGTTGCGCACGCATACTTCCCGCGGAGTTGACAACGTTCCCCTAAAAGTGCTGCAAGTGTCAGCTAGGATGATAGCTTTAACATTAACGAGGTTTTCCCAAAGATGCCTGGATGAGCAGCAGGTCCCTAGAATGTGGAAGCAAGCCATCTTAACCCCGATATTCAAAAGTGGTAGCCGCTCTGAGCCAGCCAAGTATCGACCACTGCTTCTCCTCCAGATGCTCTCAAAGGTGATGGAATCGATCATAGCTGCGGAAGTAACAGTCTACTTTGAAAGCTCTAAAATCAAAGCACCGGTGCAACACCGATTCCGTCAGCATCGGTCATGTACTACCAATCTAATGTTTGTTCGTAGCAGTTGGACGAGATAGCCGACAGTTGGACCGGCATTGATGTCATCTACTTAGACTTTTCTAAAACCTTCGACCGCATAGATCTCCGCATCCTTTTCCAAAAACTCCAACGGCACCGTGTTGGAATCCCTCTCCTTATATGGGTCGGAAACTTTAACTTTCAGCAGCGCCTTCAGGTTCGACCTTTGGGTTCATTTTCTGATCCAATTAATGTCGACCGCAGTTTCCCACAATGGTCAGTGTCGAGACCGCAGTTATTCTTGCCGTTCATTAAAGACCTTGCGATTGTCATTAAGTTAAATTTCCTGCTTTTTGCCGATGACATCAAGACTTGGCGGGCAAGCGGCATCAGGAAAATCACGATATGCTGCAGCGAAACTCAGGTCAGGCTTTTGAATTATCAAAGATAAACCTATTTCTTTTTAACACGGACAAGTGCAAAATCGTGCGTGTCCGCCACAAGCCTGCCTACGCATATAAGCTTGGAGATGACATGCTGCAAACCGCCTTACAAGAGCGGGATGATGATGCATGAGGATCTCAGCTGTTCGGCACAGTTCTTGAAGGCGTTCAAAATCGCGTTGGTCAGTTACGGAGGGCGTTCGGGCAGTTCGATCACTATATTTCTCCCAAATGCTAAATGCACAAGTAAGGCCCCATGTACAGTACGCGATCCAGGCTTGGCAACCCTGCTGAAAACGCGATCTGGCTGCACTGGAGACTGCCTAGCAAACGGCAACGAAACATTTTTATGTGTTGTTCTATCTGCAATACCATAAGCGACTGAGAGCCATAGGAGCTTACAGCGGCAGATGCCGCCGTCGACGGGGTGACCGCATGCTGACGTTCCAGATCGTGAGAAACCCCGGCCAAGCTTGTCGCCACCTAAAGCTTAGCCGCAACACGGAATTGAGGGGTCATAAGTTGCAACTGGCCACCCAATATAGGCGGCTTCGATACCGCCCGAATTATGTTCCATACTAGTTTGTCAACCGTGGAACGCTCTTTCGACTTTTGCCAGTTCCGCGCCCACGTTACTCATTTTTAAAAACTACGACGATACTTTACACCACCTACATTACTTGAGCTGATTTCTATTCATTGAGTGACGATACGGCGCAGACAAACATTGTGCTCACCAACCCCACGAAATCGGGGTAGACGGATATACTTTTGTGTTAATGTGGAAAATATGGTGAGTCCACCCTACGGGACTTGCCAAGCCTTCGCTTTTTATCCGTATTAAACCATTGTTCCATCAGCCGCTACTCGTGCTCCCGCTGTGTTAGACCATCAAATGATCGCTGTGGCATGCTGCTTTACATAAGATCTTCCTTGTGTGATAGATTCATGAGAACCTACCGAAGTACTGATGGTCTATGTGACAAGGTCTGGTGTTCGATTCACCTCAGATGCTGCGAGATCCTCGTGGGTGTGGTTTATCGCAGTCCACGGAGCCACCGCTTGGGCTGGTTGCCGCATGTCAACAACCACGGGAGTATTTTGTTATTCCTACTCATGGGCGATTTGAACTTACTTCGAATGCAGTGACCTGAACCTGAACTTCTTCTCGGTCATTGTAAAATCAATAGGAAGTTCGCGGAGATAATATTTGAAACTGGAGCCACACAGCACATCAACCAGCTGATGCGCTTTACTGGACACGAGACTCCATCATGCATTACATCATTTACATTACTTGATATTATTTCTGTCCATTGAGTGACGGCAAGAAGCGGACAAACATTGTGCTCACCAACCTCCACGAAATCGGGTAGACGGATATACCTATGTGGTGCTGTGGATGATATGGTGAGACCATTGATGCGCTTTTTCACTTTTGTGCAACTTTGTTTGAACGAACGTTATTCCATAAACTATCCTACGAAGTTTGTCAAGCATTGACTTTTTTATCTGTATTATACCATTGTTCTATTGATGTTGACTAACACTGGGGTCAAATAAGATCAACTAATGTAGGTGTTTTCAAAAAACGTACTGATATTTGCAAGTCTGCTGCAGTAGTGCTACTAACTATATCGGCAATCAGCATGCTTTTATTTTGAAATTGGAACTACACTTTCTAACCCCTTAATCCGGCAAAGGGCACACACCTCACTTGTGAAACCCGAAATGCTGGAAGCGCCACTGAGAGGTGTTCTGGCTACCCGCGCCTGCCAAATTGCATCCAGCTGTGGAAATTTGACTTAAGCTAGTGTATCAGTCCCAGGTGGAATGAGTTACCCGAACACGAGGTTCCACTGCGTAGGTTGATGACAGTAATTCTGTACAGTTTAGGCTGTGAGCTACAATCTGTGCATAGAGGTGTTGTTGGTCAACTTAACTTGGTTCATAAAAATAGCGACTTTATTGTCTTAGGAGGAGTGAGTTGGAACTAAAATCGTTTGATGGCTTGATAGGGGTCAAAACGAAGGGAGCCAATGTGACACTCGCCTCGTTATGTGCACTCTCGTATGAAGTGGCTGACCCCGGATATGGCCGATTTCAATGTCCCGATGAAACAGGGTGAGAATCATCAAACCGGTTCAGCTTTTAGGCGAGTTACTTTCTACGCCTGTGGTGACTACGGTTGGTGCTGGTCAATCTTTCTGACTGAAACAAAATTTCGTAAAATATATACTTGTTGATGGATCCAGAAACAGTCTACTCACGACATCAGGAAGAAAGTGTCCACGCTGAAAGAACCGTTCCGAACAAGTTGAAAGCTCCAGTCACGGTAGGCGGACTTTCGGAAAAGCAGCGGATTGTCTGAAATGTGGATAAGGAATACGTAACAGATGGAAAACTTTGACACCTATAGGGTTGCTCAGTGAACGCGCAACGAGAGAATCAGAAAAATTGCGGAGGGCGCGTAAGTAACCATAACTGCCTTCTAATGAATGTATAACTATTTTTTTGAAGGATTCATGCCAAGTCTTTCTGATGCAATCTGATAGATTCATGAGTTGCCCAAATGTGCTTGTATCGGCCGTCCATCCATGTGGTCTGCAGAAGTCCATCTGCCGGTCAACCCAATCGAATCGTCACATATGAGCCTGGTGAAAAGCATTCATTGGCCTACGTTCACTATGACCTTCCAACCGCTACATCCCACACCTTCAGTGAAGGAACTCAACGTACTCATACGCTGTGATTTTAAGTCCATAAACAACACCAACAGACTATATGGAAACGTACTGCTCATACTTTGGGCGCTCAAACGCAGCTTCTGTATTTGGTCTGGAGAGATCGCCACGCGCCTCTTATCTTCCATCATAAGACTGATGCTGGAGTATGAATCATCCATCTATTGTCGTATCACCCGTGGCCAAAAGCAGAGAGAACGGGTTCAGCGTGTAACTACTAACCTATTCTCCAATTTACTGGGTATGACGTAGGGAGACAGATGCAGAGGACTAGGACTGCACACCCTACCATGTCGTCGGTTTCGAACGGACTTCATTATGATGCATCAGATATTGTGCCTGGGTCACTTCTCCATGCCGAGGCTACTGCTGCACCTGTCGGCATCAAGCAGTTTTCGTGGCCACCGGTACAAGCTGATGGTACTGGACTTAGAGAGGATAGCACACCCACTATGCTACGAGCGTCGAGTGGTGCAATATTGGAACAGTTTGCCCGAGAAAACAGTCGAACGAAAATCGATATCAGGATGTTAGTGATTCCTGGATCCCCATCTGGTAGGTCTCAGATTTATGGAATGAATCACACCGAAAAGCATATGGAGCAGCTATAATCTGTTGCAAACGGCCAGTAGCTTAGTAATGTAATGGTGTCTAAAGGGAAAAATAGCGGAACTTTACAAGACCCACAGGATGAAAAATACACAAGCAATCCTGCTAATTACCAGTAATATAAAGTAAAATAGCCTCTCTCTAGTTTTAAAAATGCTATGGATTTAGCGTCTATTGAGAGGAAGTCATCACCTCACAGGTTACCTACTTTCAGTCATAGTGGAAGATATGTGGCGTTATATCCCAATTAGTTTGCAACTTATATGGCCCGGTCAACGTCTCCCATGGCTCCGTGGCTTAAGCTGCTGGCTAGTTGGCATCTGCCTCTAGCGGTCTTGGGTTCGACCCTCCTTAGAGGACCGAGGGAATGCGCGCCACTGACGAGCCCCAATAGGGCGAAACGCGTCTGGTGCTTTTCCGAACTAGGCTCTGCTATGTAGCTTGTGAACTAATGGGATGAAAAACTTAACAAAATAAAACCAAATGTGTTCCAACGTATGACGGCTATTATGAGTAGTTTAGAGATCGCACCTTATCAAACTGTCGTTGAGAACACATCGCGAAAATGGAAGATTAACCGTATCTCGAATGTCCGGATGTCTGTTGTGCTCATTACATAGGTTGGTATTACATTGCAGTGGGAAAAGATTATAAGAGAATAAAAATATATTCCACAATCTAATCGGAAGTGTTGCGTTATAATTTCAAGTGATGGCCTCGGTAGTGTTGTAAGAGGCCAGTGTCAGCAGTGGTGTACATGGGTGCTCGCATTCATTAAGTATCCAGTATGTGAGAACGTGATCTCCGAGAATCCATTAGTATGCCGACGAGAACACATTGAGTAAACGAAGGCGTAGTTTGTACCTGAGACCAGATAGTCTAGGCGTTGCCTTGGTAGCTCTTCTTTGGGGTTGCTCCAAGAGACGAATATCTCATTTTAACCATGGACCTCAGGTCTTAACTGCATATTCAACTTAGGAACGCAAATAAGAGTTAATTAGCAGTGGTACTAGCCGTCCCTCAAAGGTGTCGAGACCTCGCCTCAAAAGCCTCAATTTCAAGTTTGCCCCATTCGCTGCTTTCGAGCATTGGAGCAAAGTTCCAAGGCTTTCTTGAACGAGGATATCAAAGTTCCGTTCACTAGTCACGTGTCGCAGAACGTGCTGTTCCGGATATTTGTTGATGAAGCTGCTACACATCTTCAGCAGGTGGTACTTTGCAGGGTTCAATGGGAGCTGGTTCCTTCCTGCGCATTGGTTAATTCGGTCCAGATCGTTCTGGAGATAGGCACGGTTGAATGCTGAACGAATTGCTTTCTATATGATTGCATCATCTGTAAATATCTACAATGGGGATAAAATGTGTGCTGAAAGGTCATTGATCTAAACTAAAAACAGTAGCGGGACGAGGACGGATCCTTGCGGCACACCAATGGATACGCACAGGTTGTCGGAGTAAGTGTTGGCTATTCCAACATTGATGGCTCGATGCTGTAGGTAACCTTCCAACCAGGTGAGCAGGGAACCGTTTATACCACGGGAAGCGAGCTTTTGAAGGAAATCAAAGCTATTGGCCTTGCTGAATGCCTTTCAAAACTCTAAATAAACCACATTTACGGGGACTCCTTCATCAGTCACCATGATGCATAACTCCCGAGCAAGAAACAGATTTACGAAGCAAGATGACCTACATCCGGAACCTTGTTGGACATTGGAAACTATTTGCAGCTTTTCGATATTGTTGCGTCATTTTATCTGCGAGTACCAGTTCCATCACTTTTGATAAAACAGTAAAGATAGTAATAGGTCGGTAGTTGGAAGGATGCAGTTGCCTTGCTTCTTTGTATATCGGAGTGATGATCCCATTTTTCCAATTTGATGGGAGTGTATGGGAGTGAAGCAGACCTTGGAAAATGGCTGCAAGATCTACGACTATGGTGGGGGTAAGAGGTTTATGTACCGTTGGGAAGATATTGTCAATTTCCGAAACACTGTTTTCTCGGAGAGGCTGTAATATGCTTGCGACAGCTGTTGAGGTAAAGGTGACACTGGATAAGCCGATATCATTTGTTTGGAGTTGATAAGACGAAGGTTCCATGGTGTTTGTAGACACTGAGCCCAACTGCAGGAGCAGAGCATTCGAGGTATCCACGGCAGTATTCGTTGGGCCACTGACCGTTTTGTGTGGTGGTATTTTAGGCTTGACTTTTCTTTTCTCGTTCCCATAGGTATATAGCGTTTTGTTGTTACTCTCAAGCTTGAGTACCATGGTCTCCTGCCATTCGCACTTGTCGACTCTGACAAGTGACGTGAGGTAGTTTCTGATTGTTTTGTAATTCTGCCATGAGGTATCTCATGGGCTTAGCGAATGTTTCCTCCAAAACGCATCTCTTCTATTGATCAGTTTATGTGTTCTGTTCCGGATACAACTGTAAATGCAAGTAATGCTCGTAATAGCACAACTTTTAAGGCTGCTTGTATGACCCAGTTAACGTTACATTTCACTTCGTTCTATGCGGCTATCGCCAGAATGTTTGTCTGTAGGCACCAGTCAACATTTGCTACTAGGTTATGAAGCTTGGAATGGTCAGTAATAGTTGGCTGAGTTTCTCGTTGTTCCTCAACAATGCTGGCATACCACACATAGCCAAGCGTTAGTAATGAATGATCGCTACTGCCTACTGGAGGGCTGTGTGCAGCTGACTCAACCATCAACTATTCGTTAGTCAGGGTTGAGTCTAGAAGTGATGGCTTATTTGAACCGCGGTGTCCGCTTGGTCGATGCACATGGTTAGAGAAATCCGCCAAGAATGATGGCCTCACTGAAGAAACTTGACACTATTGAAGATACATTGAAGTCTACAATTATAAGAGATGAGAGCACTTTTTTGGAAAAGCGTAGTGAATAGGGTTTAACAGAATGTTATTTTCGGATGCAGAGGAGTTCGTTGGCCCGTAAATAACTGCTAAGAGGCAAATACCGTGCGTCTTCTTCTGTGATCTACCATCTTGACCTGGTCGTTGCAGTCGGCAAATAACGCGTCAGGAATAGCAAGCGAATGTTCGATATGAGACTCGCATTTCAGGTGATCTTGATATCAGGCAGCAATACCGCAACTGCAAGTTGGATGATCACTCCGAATGACTGAGAATTCACTGAATGCAATCGCTGTATCTAGTATGTCGTTCGGCAGCGGTTTCATTAACGGCTTTGTCGTTGTCGTTCTTGTTGTTGTTTCTTGAAACTTAGTGTACGAGTCTTGAGTGATGGTGCAGCAGGATTTATTTCTTGACATTTTAGAGCTCTGCTTGTTTTGCTTCACCGACACAAATAGTTCCGGTCTGCTTAATCATGTTGAAACGGGCGTCGGCACAGCTAGCCTAGTTGAGATAGGAACAACCGAAGCTGGCTCATCTGTATCTAACTTCTGCACTGCCTGAAGAAATTGTCGTAACCGTAATTCTGGTGGCTCAATTTTCCCGGTGTTGTGCCATGCTTGTATCGCCACTGATGCCACCTCGGACGTAGCCGAGGTAACTTGCAAAATGTTTGGATCGGCTGCCGTCGTAGCTTGGAGAGGCAACTAGACGTGTGACGTCAAAAGCGACGACATTTTGCATGTTATATGGCTCAGTGAAGTACCTCCATTGTCGTGCTTTTCTCGTTCACTGTTATGATCAAGCTTCCGTTCGCACACGATCTTGAACCGGTAAAAATTTCTTCATCCCATTTTGACTTAACGCACCCGTGTTAAATTGCGGCTTCTTTCTTCCTGCTAACGGCATGTCAGGAAACATGCGGGGACTGACAGATGAGTTTGCTAGAATGTGACCTGCTAAGAGAACGTCTTCCAGATCCCCTCGTCGTCAAATTTTGCAGTAACCGACGTTAAGCAATGTTCAGAGATGATAGATTTCGTGGAAGGCATGTAAGACTAGCTGGGATAACTTTCAGTTCAAGCACGCAGGTTATTTCAGCCCAGAGATTTTGCACCTCGGCTTGTCTACCAGTTAACAATTCTCTGTTTGGTTCTGGGATGTTTAAACATATTACTCTCATCGCTTTTAGGCTGCGTAGTAACTGCTTGTGCTTTGGCTCCATGTGAGCGGAAAATTATCTTTCGGTAGTATCTGTCTTGTCTTGCGTGGAAGACAGGCGAAGGCTATAGCAAGACTGTTTATGTGTAACGCCATTAGTCTGTAAGAGGCAAGTGTTGTTGCCCAGCTAATGACGTAAGTGTTTGTGCAATTTGTGCATA
>CALYDF020005498.1:0-14311 GCA_944474145.2 Dicrocoelium dendriticum | reverse complement strand
ACGTACGGATAGTTGTCTCACAGACTAGGGTTCTCGTCCCGAAACCACAGATGTACAACAACCCACCATCAGTACGGTGCTCCACACGGGCACCGTAATCACAGGCAGCATCAAGAACACAAGACATTATAGCATTTAATTAAAACAGAGCAGGGGCTGAGACACAGCCTTCCTTTACACCAGTGACAACATCATAGTCATCCTAGATTTGTCCACTCAGTTGCACTTTCGTCCGCATACCACTGTGCAGACATTCAATTATACTTGCCAACTTAATCGAACAACTAAGCTTACCCAACACCAGCCACAGTGCCCCTCAGATCACCGTGTAAAATGCCTTGGTGAAATCAACCAACAGCGAGTACAGTGGCTGGTATCACACTTTGTATTTCCCCTGCAAGTGACAACTTGCAAACATCATACCTATGATGCAGCTTCCCGAACAGAATTCTCATTGTACTTTCACCACGTTCGATTCAGCTGCGTAAGTACCGTGGCGCCTGTGCATCATTCGGGCGAGCACTTTCTCCACACAACTCAGCAAGTTGATGCCACGATAATTCGTGGCACATTGCTTGCTTCCTTTGCCCTTGTACAGTGGTAGCACAAGAGCATCATTCAGCTCAGCAGGCGTATCTTCTTCAAACCACGGGCGTTGCACCAAGTGGTGCAGCTCATTTATGAACGCGGATCCGCCGTGTCTTAATACTTCAGGCGGGATCCCTTCGCTGCTGGCACATTTACTGCTTCGCAGCTGAGCAGGTGCTTTCTGCGTCTCATCCCGTGTCGGTGTGTCGGCAAAACACGTCTTCATCTCTTGTTGTTGCAGCCCAGTCAATCTCTTAACGTTTGCAGTCCGTGTGCAGGCAGCGCTTGAACTATCGTCGAATAGCGTCCTCAGCGGCTCCAACCTCGGTCCATACACCGCCTTCAATGAGTCAAAGAATTTCTTGTTTGACAGTGTTCGGCGTAGCATTCTAACTGCTCCGTCTTTTCAGTCTACCGTGCATTTGTACTACGACGGAGCTCTCTAGTCAATCACCGTCGAAGTTAGCGAAAATGGCGCCTCCTCTCAGTCGTCATGATCACCCACATCTGCATCAAAGGCTGCATTCTTCTCCTACACCAACGCGCCAATCGTCGCATTGTTCCCATCAAACCAATCAGACCGCTCACAGTTTGTACACTCGATTGTTTCTTCTGCATCAGCGTTACCTATTCATGATGTGCACAGGTCGCTCACTAAGGCAATAGATTCTACATGGACGAGTTGCTTAGCCATCGACTTCTCCAGTTCCATCCTCTTCTCTACAGTACCTAGGGAAAGAACGTTGTATTTCTACTGGTTCACGGCAGGATTGCAATACGTGGATTTACAGAAAATATGTATAATTTGGTCCCCACCACACAGCTCCGCGCAGTACACGTGTCGTGCGCACTTCACATATGTTAGGCTGGCGTACGTTGACATACTCGAGCGTGACCACTCCATAGATGCATCCAAGGTGCTATATAACTGGCATGTCGTACAAACTGTGTTCGTGCTCCTCAGGCTGCGGGTGGCGCGAAGGGAGAGCAACCGGTCACAGTTACTATTGGATGTGTCAATACGAAATGGAACGATGTTGTCTGTCCACACCGCAGTATCACGCCCAACGCGCGCGTTGAGATGATCCAATAGGAGTAGTGGTTTGTTTCTCGTTACATGTAACAGGGGGAATAACTGAGTGCACAACTTATCTTTTGTGTCATCAGGATAACACATCGTGGAATCATACGTGCTAGTAATGGTGGCAAACTTACCTCTTCCATTTGGCAGACAGCGGCATCAGTCGTAGGCTGATGTCGCTGGGCTCTGCTACCAGCTCGCCATTTAAGCGGTCGGGTAACGCAAATCCGCCCCCATTTTCACGTGGCGCTGAGTTGGCGTTCCCCACACAGTAAAATCTGTAACCAACTCCAGCCTCATGCAACTGGTCTTGGTCATCGATCCGACTCTTGCCTACGGGATCACAAGCATGCTTTGTAACCCGATGGTTGGGATTTGAGCCTGCGTAAAGGACCGGGCAACCCTCGCAATACCCTTTACCTGTGCGGGGCTGTTGCTATTTGCGCGGCTTCGGAGCGTCGTTACTGCGTAACGGCGTTTTGCTCATACATTTTTTATTATTATTCTTGTTTTAGTGATCCAAATGTTGCTGAGTGCGAAAATGTTGATCCTGTCATCATCATCATCATCATCAACGGTAGTACATCAGCCACTTGTACTGATGCTTCGCTGCCGTACAACCACGTAGACCTACGGAAAGACGGATAAAAAGAGGGAATGTATGGGGACACCGTCAAACCTTAATACCCTAGACAAACAGTCGGAGTTAAGGTGCGTACATCTTGTCAACAACATAGCATAACATACAATTGGCTATCCTACAAAGATAAGGCGACATCGGCGTAACATCTTTCTTGCGGCTTTCACTGCTCCGCGTTATAATAATTCATTACCCCGCAGATGGCACCAGCCACACTCTAAGCAGGCAATCCGATTAGGAGACGACAGTAGAAACGCCACTGGTATTTACTGCGTGCCATATTTCGCAACGTCTCAAGCCAAGCACAAGGCGGGTCACGTGGACTCCAGCCTGGAAGGCGAGACTGACCGACGGCACCCAGTTTGATCGTCAGTGACTTCGTTTCCCTTCTACCAAGTCAACTTTTGCCCACCTCGAGCCTTGCGCCATCCTATATCTGGCGAACAAAACAATGCCCACGTAGGTAAGCAGTGACCTGGCATACATAGTACGTGCCGAAGCCAACACAACTTATTCAGTTATCTGTTGTTTTTAATGAACTAGCCCGGTTGTCGCGATTTTGGCAGGTAATTTCAACGCGCGTGTCGGTCGTCTGCTGCCATGTGAGCGCCATCTCGGGGGACCTTATGGATATGATGATATTCGCTCAGACAATGGAGAGAAACTGCTCAGTCTGTGTGCTGATCATCAACTATTCCTCACCAGCACCAGCTTTCATCATCCTGGACGCCATAACGCCACTTGGCGCCCCCCCCATCATTAACCCAGCGCTGGTCACAGATTGACAACATAGCTATAAGTCGCAGGTGGCACGGCAGCATACGCGACTGCCGATCATTTTGATCAACATGCGTCGATACTGATCATGCACTGGTGTGTGCGACCGTTTGCATGCGTTTCGATGTTCGCCTAGGTCAAAACACACCCGACTGAACACCTACAAGTTGGAGGACCCAATGGTGAAGAAAGAGTATCAACAAAGGTTTCGTGAAAATCTCGCTCTCTCTCACACTCTGGATGTTGATCAACACTGGTCAAGTCTGCAACAAGCCTTTCTGTCGGGCGGTTTGTCCAGCTGTGGCCTCGCTCGCTCCACTCTCAAAAGCTGGATCTCGGGAAGATCCTCGGAATTGCTGGATCGTCGACAGGCGATGCCTGCTGGCGCAAAGTACAACGAACACCTCCGTTCTATTACGCAACAGCTGAAAGCATTCCTTCTCTCTGATCGTGAATCTTGGTGGTCAAAACAAGCTGATGAGATGGAAGCCATTGCATCAGCTGACAATTTTCGCCGTCTATTTTACATCATCAGGACCACTGGTTGCAATTTTCACACTATCAGTCAGACGATTTGCGAATCAGACGGCACGAAGATCACCAACCTTCACAGGCGATTGGGTCGCTGGGCAGAGCATTTGGCTCTCCAATACAACCACCCAACACAGCCCCCTGTGACACCTCCAGCCCCAATGTATCATGCTTGGCCTGTCTCCACAGCCCCCCCTCCCCAAATGAAGCAGACATTCAAAATGCAATCCAATCTTTGAAACGCCACAAAGCTCCGGTTCCCGACAACCTACCATCGGCTCTATCCAAAGATGGCGGGAGTGTACTTGTCATCGAAATCCTATCGCTGTTCACGAAAGTTTGGACAGAAGAGAAGGTTCCGAACCCATGGGGAGAGTCGGTCATTGTTCCGATTCACAAGAAGAGCTCCCGCGTCGATTGCTGCAACTACCGTGGAATCTCGTTTATCTCTGTCGCATCCAAAATCTTTGTGTCGGTCCTACTTAGCAGGCTTCCAACGACTAGAGAGGAGTTTTCGCGAGAAGAACAAGCCGGATTTCGTCCAGGCCACGGCTGCATCGATCAAATCTTCACGCTTCGCCAAGTTCTCGAACTTCGTCACATCCACCGGCGGCAAACAATCGTAGTATTTCTGGACATCCGAGCGGCATTTGATTCAGTAGGTAAATCTGCGTTGTGGAACTGTTTACTGAAGAAAGATGTGCCCGACAAGTTTATAACTATCCTGAAAGAACTTTACAGTCACACGTCCGGCAAAGTCAGGGCTTACGGCACGCTCTTCTTATGCTTCACTCCGAGAAGATGTAAAACGCTGCTCAAGGACTGTCAGGTGCTTGAACCCGCGCTCACCATTGCTGGACATGTTCTGGAGCAAGTCTCTTGCTCTACTTATCTAAGGAGTTGTATCACGGCTGGTGGCGGCGTTGGAGATGAAGTCTCACAACGGATTGCAAAGGCCCGCCTCACATTCATCAAACTGAGACATCTATGGCGTCGTCGTGATGTCACTCTCAAGCTCAAGGGCAGGGTGTACAATGCTTCCGTCCGTGCAGTACTCTTGTACGGCTGTGAGACTTGGCCTATTCGCTCGGAAGATATGAAGCGGCTATCAGTCTTTGATAATCGCTGTCTACGAAGGATTGCTAGGGTGTGGTGGCAACACCACGTAAGCAACGCAGAGGTGAGAGACGGCGTGCTTGGGGCGAATAGTGCCAGTCTTCAAGACGTTATTCTCCGACATCGCATGCGCTGGCTCGGGCATGTTCTGCGCATGCCAGCCCATCGCCTTCCACGTTGAGCGCTATTTGCACTCCCAGGGAGCGATTGGAAAAAGTGCCGCGGTGGACAGCCGATGACGTGGAGAAGGAGTATGAAGAAGGCGACCTCAAGTTTGGCAGCAGTCGGACCAGTCCGCCTTCCAGGTTGGGGACCACGATATGCTGAACGCGGTGGTTGGAAACATTAGAGGTCATGGCCAGCAACAGACATCAGTGGCGTCAATATTGTTCTGCCATTTTACCATCCCTTTGATGCACACAAAACTCACAAAACAAAAAATAAAAATGGTGTGGGTAAAATCAAAAAAATCGTTTTCCATATTTTTAACCGCAGTTCGTGTTCCCATCAATCTTTTTGCTGCCATGGTTCTGATGGCACAATGTCTGTTAACAGACTGTGAATAAATGCATATATATATATATATATATATATATATATATATATATATATATATGTCGCATACCCGGACACCGACTCCATCGACGCGTGTTTGCGCGCCGCAGGTGCGGTTGGAAGAAGGGAAAGCCAATCGATGACTTGGTCGAGAGGGATGAAGACCCTCACATCGAAGTCGGCGTCGGTCGGTGCTTCCCTACTGCCTGACTGGGGTCCCAAGGACCATGAACACATTTACTGATATGGCGAAGAGCCGACGCCAATGGCGTTTGTGTTGTGATTTTCTTTGTCCACCTTCTTTTTAGATTCTCCCTCTAGTTACAGACTCATACGAAATACATGCTATAGATACTTGCTTTTGAATTCTTTGTACTGTAAAATTTTATTATCCTTTTGTATCGCGGCACATTGCTTGAGATGTGTTTCACATCTTCAGCTAATGTGTATTGATGATGACTATTTAGTGCTCCCTTACGCTCATCCTCGTTGCGAACACGCTGCTGCCATCCAACACCAACAATGCTTCGCAGACAACGATGGTCAAGGACTTGAAGTCTTCAGATCGGAGGGGCTAAGTCTCGCTTCCATAGAGTAGGACGGCCTTCACTGTGGCTTTGTATACACCGCCTCTTAGATGAAGGGAATCTCCTTTCTGTCGCCACAGATGTCGCAGATTCAAGGAAGCAGTTTGGGCCTTTGTAATGCGTGCACTGATTTCAGTTGCTACTTGTCCATCGTTGTTGCTTCAGCTGCCAAGGTCGTTGAATCGATCAACTACCTCGAGTTCTTCGCTATCTAGGGTCAAGGGGTCATTGAGTGACTTGTCGTCCTGTAACAGCACTTTGCACTTTGAAGGTGCGAAGCGCATACCAAATAATGCGAGCACTATAGTGAGGTTATTCATAGTTGATAGTGCCGCCCCAGCATCGTTTACAAGCTGTACAATGTCGTCCGCATAATCAAGATCTACTAGCCTTTCACCAGGCAGCATCTCAACGCCTGCATCATGGCTCCGTAAGGGAACACTCCATGATGGACTCCACGACGAATTTACAAAAGGGAACAACCCTGACTAACGCCACTTGTTGTCGGAAAGACATCCGATATATCCATATATTTCATGGAAACACTTTTCTGCGCAACTATTTCCAACAGAATACATGGAGCGCACTCTTGAAATCGAGGAATATAGATATTGTCGGTCTGCGGTATTCATGGCGCGGCTCTAGCATCTGCTGCAAAGTGAATACGTGCTCTGTATAGCCCTGTCCTATGCGGAAACCTGCCTGCTCTTCCCTGTTCTGGGATTCCCGTTCCACAGTAAGGCGACAAGCGAGGATTGAGACCAGTAATTTTGTCACCACGGGCTTTAGGCTAATACCTCTGTGGTTAGCACAGTCGATGCAACTGCCCTTCTTGTATATTTCCACTATGATAGATTAACTCCAATTATCTGGGACGGTTTACTTCTTCCATCCATGTTCGAACAGAGAGGTCAGGGCTTTGCAGAGGACCTCACCTCCATCCTTAAATAGTGCTGGTGGGAGGGAATCCGGGCCAGCGGTTCGAAAACGATTGAGGGCTGTAATCGGGTTTCGGACCTCGGCCTCTGACCGAGGCTCTAAACTAACCGTTCATAGATCACCCTGCATTAACTGAGTAGGAAGAGGTCCGGGAGCAGGGGGTCAACTGGACTGATCTTGCAAGTGTTCCGCCCAACGAGCCATTCAGCGCTCCTTATTGTGAATTGGTGCACTCGCGCTGTCTCTGCTTGTTTCACTGACGCCTGGTTTCCTGGAACCAGTGGTGTGGATCAGCTGGGAATGCTTGCGATAGTTCCCTTCTGCTTCCGCCTCCATTTCTTGAGTCCGACTGGTCCACCGGACTTCACTGTGAACGCGCAAGCTCCGCTTTAGTTCGCGCCTAATAGTCCGTCTGGTCACCTTATGCTCAGAGCAAGTCGGGAGGTTTCTTCTGGATTCCAACAGGTTCACCGACTTCTCGGATATCCAGTAGTTGGTGCGGTGACGATTGATAATATCACGAGCTTATATGCTGTATCGTGTATGCAGCTAAGATCCTTTCCCCTGAAGCTCAGTGTCTCTAGGACAAGAGAGCGAAAGTTCAGTATACAGTGCAGCTTGGTATTCTTGCCGGACTGTGGACCTGGGATAATGTTTCAGTTGCCAATCGGATGAGACGCTTGGTGCGTACTAAGGCATGATCAGAGTCGACGCAGGTATTCCAGTAAGAGCGGCAATCCAGGATGGAACCACGCCACCTGTAATTTATGGCTATGTGGTCAGTTTGGGTGCATCGCTGACCAGCTACAGGAGGACGCCAAGTGGCATTTCGGCATCCGCTTTGTCTAAAAGTGGTGCTACTAAGAAATAGCTGGTACTCCGCACACAGTTGCAAAAGACCCTCGTCGTTGTCCGTACGGTCGGTGTTAAGCCCATAATAACCGTCTAGTTGAGCTTCTGAAGAGCCCAGGCGACCTACTTGTGCATTCATATCCTATACAAAAGCTGTGCTACCTGAACTCGTAACACTGACTAATAGCGTGTTCAGTTCGTGATCGAATGTGTACTTGGCAGCATCAGAACTGCGGTCGCTGGAATCGTAATCGGAAATAACAAACAGACAGCGTCTTGTGCTGCTTCATGAGCCACCCTTGATCGATGTCGTCAAATGGGCTCCCAACAACCGCTGTTCGCCGAAATCCAATCAAACAACAATGACTCAGCCTTGGAGCTGGGTACGATACCTACTTCAGCTTGACCAGAGGCTGCTGCGTCAACGTCGCCGGATGCATGCAACCAATAGCGAAAGGACAAGCCGGGCGCAGTTAATCCACCAACCCGATGAGGGTCATTGATCCTAGTTTCGGATACGCAACACACGTCAATCCGCAGTGTATCCAACGTGCGTGCGAGTGCTGCCAGTTGACCTATTTGTCTTAGTGTGCGAACGTTGAACTCCGTCATGGAAACGGTACAGCGTGGCCTTATAAGGGACTGTTGCCGATGGGCGTCCGGTGCGTGTCGCTACGAGGTGGCTGCAGATGGTTCTACTCCAGGGGCACTTCGGTTGTTATCAACTAAGCTGGGAATTGTAGAAGGAAGATTAATAATGGGAATCGGAATGGGAGTAAGAGAAACAGGTGGAAAAGAAAGAGGCGAGGCGCCAGCAGTAGCATGTTTTTGCTTCTCCGCCCTGCTGTATGCAGCAGATAAAGCGATCCTTCATAAGCTGCACGACGGCCAATGCAGGCTGTTGTTGGATTTTAAGGTAATAGTCTTGGTGGTACATAGGCTGAGATGCTACCATGGCGCCCCGACCTATGCAGGAGAACAATTAGGGTCCTAAACCAAAGCCTGTCTGTAAGGCAGGGGATGTGGCAACGATTCAGTTTCACTGTACTGGACGCCATCCGATTTCAAACTCCCAACCTGAAGGACTAGGAGGTTGAGTTCGCCTGACCCCCAACCATTGACCAACTGGGTAGGAGTAGCTTAGGTTTCCCAAGGGTCCTACCCAGTATAGCTCAATTGGTCGACGAGGTGCGCAAACCGTCGTAACACGTTAACGTCCAGTCTCGTACACCATCGCTACTATTACTTTACTTAGCTCGGGACGCTCACTCGAGTTCCGGTCCAGCAGTGTGCGCACCTTCCAGCACACGATCTTGAACGTTTTGCGCGGAGGTATTCAATCGCGGTGACGAGCAATCGCGCTAGTCCTTACTTGGAGTAAAGGATACAGAAGACTAAATAAAATGTGGACGGGTTCAGTATGTGCAGGGGAAGCAAATAAGGGAGTGTCTGCAGTGGCATGTTTTCGCTTAGCCACCTCGCTGTATGCGCAGATAACGCGAAGCTTCTCCTAACGGACTGGGACGGCCGATGCAGCATGGAATTACCGTTATTGGTGTGCTTCATGGTTGGGAGTGGACTGGAATACTGCCGGGCAACACGTAGCCCACCCTTCGGAGCCTGATGCATGAGATAATGGTGCAGAGCGGTTCACTCGCTCTTCCTGCACCAAATACACGATGTCAAACATGCTCATTGCTCTCGCGATGCTCCCACCAGATATGAGCTAAGCTGCGAAGGCAGCGATGATCGAACCTGACGTCTCTCTTTATGTCTGTCGACCTGATGGGTGATATTTCACAACCGTACATGGCGGTGTCCCGATAATTGACGCAAGGTGAAGATGTGGTCGATGCAGCCTCAATTTCGACGAAACTCGGCTTGCTCCTCGCTTATCTGGCGTTCACGAGCGCCAGTCAGACTTGGGAGAACGACAAAGGCAAATAAGTTAGCCTGATCCCTCTATGGTTGAAACTATGACGACACGGCTCCAGTCTGTCAGGTCAGTTCCCTGCTCCCAAAGTTCCTTTAGCAACTCGTGTAAATTATACACAAGAGCAGGTCCCCCGACTTTGTAGAGTACTGAGGGAATTCTATCTGCACCAGCGGCCTACTGCAATTTCAACAGTCTGCTCTCACTTTCGACTTCTGCGCGTGAGGGCGGATTTAAGGAGACGGCCCAGCTAGAAGGGCACTCGATGCCCGAAAGAGGAAGAAACATATATATATATATATATATATATATATATATATATATATATGGTTGGCGGCATCCGGTTTCGGATTTACCTGTCGCTGTGACCAGCCACAGTACGCCTGCACTACAGAGGGACCATAGGTGGCTTGCGCTGCACCAGGCACAGCTCCAACCACCCACCCCATATCTAGTGTAAACCCGAAGGAGTAATATTGCTTGGCATGCGGATGGGAGCCACGTTTCATCAACGGAGCCGGGCCACACTCCTCCACATGCAAACACGTGCACGCTTTATTTGGGGAATCAGGCATACACAATTCGGTGGTTGGACTGTAGTCCGCTCCACACTGATTGCCTGGAACCACCCTTCGAGCCTTTCACGGCCACAAGGACCCTACGCCCCGTCCCCTTCAGTAACGACCAACTGTCTCCTGGAGCCATTATGGACGAGGTAGTGGATAATAGATAGGTAGCCACCTTGTCAACATGCATACCAAGCTCAACCACACCGGTGATATCAAGCAACAGCACATCTTTTGAAATGGTGATTTCAAATAAAAAATCAAGTAATGCATACGGATGCGGAGACATAACTCTTCACTAAATAAGCATATGAAATAGTTTGGTTACGAACAAACCCGTGATAATTTCAAGACGTCAGAAAATATATATTAAGAAAATGCCACAAAGGCGAAAATGTTACCGAAGTCAATTTTGTTAGTTCAAGAGCCGTGTGCAAGATTATAAAAAAAATGTTCAGGCAGACATTAAAGTGAGTTTAATAAAAGCACTGGGACAATATAGCAAACCCACCACCTGAAATAAAGAGACTTAGCATGCAAGCACGCGGTTAGTAAATCGAATGCAGCGTACCTATCAACGCTGCGCCAGTTCTGCTTACGTACTCTGCAGGACTCGAAGTGGTTTGGCTATTGGCCTCGAGTGGCCTCGCTTTTGGCTCACTAGGCTTGCTTGACTCAGGAACTCGCGGCCGCATGTGCTACAGCACTATGCACTCGATGTCGATGGAGTACAACCCTTCAGCGATTGTCACTTCTGCCATTGCCGCTTTTCCTCTGCATGCACGAGGGCTTTCTCTTGCACCTCGGCAACTGCCTTCGTGATCAGATCGCGCCATGCACCCCGATCAAATGCTTTCGATTGCCGTGACCTGCAATCAAGATTAGGACATGAGAGGCTCACTTTGATCACGTCCTGGTAACGAAGCTTTGATTTCCCCACATACCGTTTCCCAACCCTCGCCTGACCATATAACAACTGCTTCAGTATCCGCGTCGAATCCATACGTCACACATAATCGAGCCACCTCAGGTGTCTCAGCAAAAGTAGGCAGTCCATTGCATACATTCCACTTCGGCGCAACACTTCCGTGTCCGCAACTCTGTGGCACCAACCGATACGCAGAATTTGTCGCAGCCCTGTTAGTGGAACCGCTCGAGATATCGCACATCCCGCCGGTACATTGTCTACGTTTCACTGCCGTATAGAATAACGGACAGCATCATGAATTTGTACACCAACAGTTTCATGTCAACGGTAAGCTGGTGGTTGTTCCAACTCGGTACTTGAGCTTCCCGAATCCTGCCGCTGCCTTTGTTAGGCAGATACGAAGCTCACTGTGGATTTGCCAGTCAGTCGAAACCACACTCCCAAGGTAGCAGAAGCGGGAGGTGGTTTCCAATACTTCAGCACCAATGCTGTTTTGCGGCACCGTTGCATATTGCACCTCCGGTGAAGGCTGAAAGAGACAGACAGTTTTGCTTGTGTTGATGGTGAGTCCGAATTTGGCCGTTGTCGAAGCCAGAGCATTAGTCATGTGCTGCAACTCTTCCGCGCTATGTGCAAACAACGCATGGTCCTCAACGGACGGCAGCATACGGCTACTTGTGTCACAGACTAGGGTCCTCGCACCGAAACGACCGTGCTCCACATGAACACCGTAAGCACAAGCCGCATCGAACGCACAATACATCATGGCATGAAGATAACTATTAGAAAGGACAGGAGCTTAAACACAGCCTTAGTTCACACCAGAGGCAACGGCAAAGTCATCGGAGGTTTGTCCACACAGCTGCACCCTCGCCCGGATACCACTGTGCAGACACTCAAGTAAACTTACAAATTTTCTCAGACAACCAAATTTACCCAACACCAGTCTCCAATATCTCGCGGTTCACTGTATCAAATGCCTTGACGAGATCAACAAGAAGAAGTTCAACGGCTGGTGTCGTTCTCTGCACTTCTCCTGCAACTGACGAGCCGCAAGCACCATATCTATAGTGGTGCGGCCCGAACGGAATCCACATTGTTCTTCCGTCACGTTCAGTTCTACAACCTGACTGACGAGGTGGTTGAGCAGAATTCGGGCAAACATGTTGCCCACACAACTCAGCAAGTTGATATTATGATAATTTGGGACACATTGCTTGCTTCCTTTGCTGTTGTTCAGTGGTAGCACAAGGGCACCTCCTCCTCAATCCACACGCGTTGCACCAAATGTTGCAGTGCATTTACCAACGCGGGTCCGCTGTGTTTCAATACTTCAGGCACGATCCCGTCGGCATCGGCACACTTGCCGTTTCACAGCTGAGCAAGTACTCTCTGCGTCTCATCTAGTGTAGGAATGTTCGCCAGACACCATATCGTGCTGCTTCAGACCGTTCAAAGTAGATCAGTCGATCTCTGAACGGTTGTTCAAGAGACATTCAAAGTGTTTTTCGCCAGATCTGCGTTATGTCTGCAGTCTGTGTTCAGATAGCGCCTGAACTACCATCGATTAGCATCCTCAGCGGCTCCAACCTCGGTCCATACGCCACCTTCAAGGAGTCAAAGAATTCCATGTGTTGGCGGCGTTCGGCATAGCATTCCATCTGTTTCGTCTTCTAGGTTCACCATGCATTTTTTAATGTGACCGAGCTCTCGGGTCAGTTGCCGTCGAATTTTGCGAAGCTTACTCTTCTTCAAGTCACTGGGGTCTGGCACATGTGCATCGAATGCTGCATTCTTCTCTGACACCAATGCGCAAATCGTCGCATTGTTCTCATCCAACTAATCGGGACGCTTACAGTTTGTGCGCCCGATGGTCTCCTCGGCAGCAGCTGTCACGTGGTCGCGAATGTGTTGCCGCAGGTTGCCCACTGTGGTTATGCATTCCACATCATACAGGTGTGCAGCCATCGCATTCTCCACAGCATTGCACTTCTCCACCGTACCGAGGGAGAGAATGTTATGTTTGCGTCCATTTACGGCGGGAGTACAATACATAGATGTATGAAAATATATGTACAGTTTGGTCCGCACGAATTTGTGATCAGTGTCACACTCAGCTCCACGTAGTACACGTGTCATGCGCACTTCACGCATATCACGCTGACGTACGATGACATAGTCGAGCATGTGGGCGTGACCACTCCGTGGATGTGTCCGAGTTGCTATATCACTCGCACTCAGCGCAAACTGTGTGTTCGTGATCGTCAGGCCGTGAGTGGCACACAGTGAGAACAGCCTGTCACCGTTCGCATTCGCTGAACCAAAGCCACACGGACCGATTACATCTGTCCACACCGATGCATCACGTCCAACGAGCGCGTTGAAATCACTCAGCAGAAATAATCGGTCGCTCTTCGGCACAGACGGTATCACGGAGGATAGCTGAGTGCAGAATTGACAACGCATGTCATCAGGATAACACATTGTTGAACAGTACGTGTTTATCAAAGTTGCAAACTTATCTCTTTCGAGTCGTAGGCGAGCAGTCATCAGTTGCGAACTGGTGCCTGTTTGTTCACCCAGCAGTTAGACATTCAGGCGATCGGATGGTGCAAATCCGACCCTCTGTTCACGTGGTGCTGTGGTGGCGTTTCCCATCCAGTAGGACATATAGCCAGCACCATCTTCGTGCAACTTACCTTGCTCAGCGAGCTGGGTCTTGCTGAACGCCGCAATATCGATGTGGTAGCGCACCAGTTGCATCGCGACCAGTGCAGTGCGTCGCTGGTGACGCTTACTCGTATTTCGGTCCAGTGGTGGGTGCACGTTCCATCACCCGATGTTGTGCTTTGCGCGCAGGCACACGATTACATTGGTAGGTAATCGCACGCGTGTTGGTGGCTATGCTTCAGAGGTTTGCTTGAGGGACTTCACCCGGAACATTTGTGGCTCAATAACCTGACCGAGAAGGCAGTGGGTGGTTTGGAGGTTTGCTTGAGGGACTCCAGCCCGGAGCCTTGTGCTTCAATAGCCTGACCCACAAGGCAGTGGGTGGTTTGGAGGTTTGCTTTGAGGGGACCTCCCGCCCGGAGCCTTTGGCCTCCAATAAGCCTGACCCACAAGCAGTGGAGAGCGGATCCAGCTCGGGAATAGTGATTGCAGAGACAGATGGGGATCTGCTTGACGGCCGTCACACGCAGCCTTTGAGGTTCTGGAAC
>CALYDF020005497.1:0-14313 GCA_944474145.2 Dicrocoelium dendriticum | reverse complement strand
GAACAACGGTATCCATTGATCGCCTAAATGTGGTATTTTTCGAAGATCCGACCCCTGCTTTACCTGCTACAGCCGCAAAAGTTAATTCACTAGCAGCTGCATCTTTCGCACCAGGCACTCTAGATCCCTCCGCTACTCTTGGCTCTCCGCCAAGTCAGCCCCAACCCCAGGCAACTAACCTACGCGGTAGACAAGTCAAACATCTAATCCGCTTTTCAGATTGTGTTAACGATTGCTATGTTCCTTGACATGCGTATTTTCCACCTTTAATGGCAAGGGTGTTTTACATTCACAAACGTTTTTCAAAACGGCAAACAAAACCCAAAAACCCTTTTTATACAAAAAAACAAACAAAAAAGTGCATACCTTTATTTCGGATAATTGCCTTCTTATCCATACGGCATCACATCGCTTATCCCAGCCATGTCCTACCCTTCCCGGATTTTACATTTCAGAACTCAAGTCCCTGAGAAACCGCGGAATCCCATGACCTGCCTGCCGGAAGCCACCGGCCCCCTGCTCTTGTCTCAAAGCGACCGTGACTCCCCACTACCGGTGCTACAACGACCGGTCTGACGCCCAAAGACGACGTCCAGGATTCTTCGTGGGACGAGGATCGTTACAGACGTGGACTCCGAGTGTGGTGAAATGTGTGACACCTACCAAGAGCATCATCAGGACGCAGCGGAGGAAATGTCTTGTCGGCCCTTTTCTGGATGAGGCAGCTTTTTGTAGTCCGACTAGCCCGCCCCGACGGCCCACCGATAATACACTCCAGTCCACACCCAAATAATTAATGGGAACTAACAAAGAAGCCGGGAGCCAACGAACTCCACGCGCGCCCTCTCTGTCAGCTTGCACCTATTGTAACCGCTAGTCTACTTCCCCATCCTCACCTTGTCCCTTCACTTGACAGCTCTATGGAAGGCTTCCTTTATTCAGCCTTCTACGGGTAGACACCTATAGTGAAGATGCAATATGTACACTTTAAATATTTTGTGACATTGGATTTTATTATTGTTTGTACCTTCTAATAATCCTTTTGTTTTACTGATGGCTCCTCTGGCTCACTTACGAACTCGCTGTGATTCGCAAGCTACTGTGCTCTGTGCTCTTGTTAATTTTCTTTCTAGTTTATTGCATCACTTTACAAAACACGCTAAGCCTGGCTACATACTCACTCCCGAATAATTGTTATCCGTATTGATTCCTACTAGTTCTCATCACAACCAGTACTTGAGTTCTACTACACGAGACCTGGTTAAGCCTTGAGATAGCAGATTCTGAGATCAATTCACCTGGCGTGTTGTGCCTCCGAATGATAGAGCTCGAAGAGGTGATGGCGTAATGCTGTAATACAAGGCTAACCACCGATGTGAACTTATTGACCATCCAGAAATCCGTGTACCGGATTTGCTTTAATGCCTGCTATGATTGAGGAACACAGACACATGACTTATAGCTGTGATTTACCCTCCACAAAACTCTACGTGTAAAATGGACTCCAAACTGAACCACGTTCTTCCGGTTGTATTCAGCAAGTCATGCAATCGCATTCTCATCGCAGGGGATTTTAACGTGCATGACATGGAAATAGCGGCGAACGAAAGCATTCAGTTCATAGCCTGCTTATAAGAGGTAATTTCCAGCTAATGCGCGACGTTTTGCCAATGAGCTCACAGTATGTGTCCCGGTGTTGCAGATTGGCTCACTCACTCGTCACTTCCCAATGAACTGAAGTATCTGTCCTTCTGATGTTCAAAGGGCGATAGTAGATTGCTTGTGGAATTTTTTGAATAGTCCAATTTTCGTAGAAAATAGAAGCCACGATGAAACTTCGCACAATAATCTGCCTCGACGGGTAGTCGAACCCCGGGCCCACGGATTACCGTTCCGCTACTCTGTCACTGAGCTACCGGGGTTCGATTCCCCGTCGAGGCAGATAATTGTGCGAAGTTTCCTCGTGTCTTCTACTTTCTACGAAAATTACACTACTCAAGAACAACCCACAAGAAATTTCCAGCTACCCTCTGTACAACCACGTGACTTCTCCCAACAGATTTCAAACTACTAACAAGCCATCGAAACTTGATTATGTGCTCAGCAACGAAGAACTCATGATCGACGGAATAATTATAAACACAACATTGGGTTGTCGTGACCATATCACTCGTCTGTTTAACTACGTATGTTGTGCGGAATATCCTGATTAAGAGGATGATAAAGTGTATACGGTCACGCACTACTACTTGTTATCCGCACTAGTTAAGGATACATCTTAGACATGCTTATCTGAATGTCCCCCAGAAACCACCTGGTACACTTTCACATAAACAATTAGCACACTGGTAGCGCATGCATTTGAGAAGAAATTCTTTCCTGGTCAAGGGAGAAGCAAGTCGTTTCTGGGCAACAGAACACATAAATGCATGTCCCTGATGTAGTTAGCATGGAGAGCTCACAAGGGCTCTCGAATTCCGAAATCTGGACTACCTACATGACACAGCGTAACTTTTGTGTGAGCTTGATCCGCGAGAACATGGTGACTCATCAGCAGGTTAATGAAGCGATTCTGCATGAATTGAAAACTCTTCTACAGGCATGTTAATGATCTTCTTAAGGTGCAGAGCGGAATTCCAACATCGGTCACGTCTGCCGGGTGCACGCAAGCTGCAACCGATGCAGCCGACCTCTTACGGTTCCAGTACTCACATACGTTCCAGAGAGTAACGGGCCCAACGACTATCCCTCTTTCTATTGTCACACCGTCAATGTTGTCCAATATCAGTTTTACAGCAGAAACTGTGTTAAAGGAAGTGTAGTTCTTGCGTATCCACAGCTCTCCAGGTGTTGATACCTCTCGATCGAGGGCTTTACAAACAGCAGACACTGATCTGGTGGAACATCTGACTATATGCTATTAGTGCCATATAGAGAAGAACCATATTCTAGTCATATGAAAGTGAGAGGTCATCACTCCTGTTTTTATAAGGGACGTTTTCACTTTGACCCAACCAATTACCGTCCGATAACGCTGCTCCATGTACTTTCCAAAATTATGGGGTCTATCATTGCTGATGCAATCATGCAGTATCTGAAAAATTACACGATAGCACCGCAGCAAAATGGCTTCTGAAATAAAACGCTCATGAACTACGAACTTGCTACTTGAAGCATAGATGGACTGAAGCAGTTCCTGGCGGAGCAGGAGTTGATGTCATTAACTTGGACTTCGCAAAAGTGTTTGATCGCTTAGACCACCAAATTCTACTCTCTACATTTCAGCTCTATGGCACTGGTGACTCACTGCTGCGTTTGTTAAACAATTTCCTGCAAGAATGTCGGTTGGAGGTGAGAGTACCAGAATCCCTGTCCGACGAAAATGAGGTAGTGTGCTGTGCACCAATCGGCTAGGTGCTAGTGCCCCGTCTATGATTGATTTTCATGAACGATCTGGCGAGGGAAATAATTTCCGATTTCCTACTCTTTGTGGATGATATCAAGTTATGGTGAGAGATCAGACAAAGACCACGAAAAGTTGCATAGTGGTTGTGACACGATTTTGAACCGGTCAGTTCAGAATACACTACTGCTCAATGTGGAAAAATGCCACGCTGTTCAATTGCGCCGTAGGCATGACTACGCATATAGGCTTAGGTCACATCTATTACAAACAACTTCTCAAGAAGGCGACCTTGGTGTGCTCACTCTAAGTGATCTTAACTGCTCTAAACAGACAAAAGCAGTTGTAAAACGAACATATATATATATATATATATATATATATATATATATATATATATATGCCACCGTATCTGTATGCATTATTGGATTTATGTTATTTCATTTTATCGTTTCAAGTGATTGGCTGTTGCGTGCTATCCCCGGTGTGGCTGCGCTTGATGTGCATGTTGACAAGGTGCCTACCTGTCTATTACCCACTACCTCGTCCATACTGGCTCCAGGAGACAGCTGGTCGTTGCTGGGGGGAAAGGGGTGCACGGTCCTTGTGGTCGTGCTAGGCTCGTAGGGTGGTTCCATGCACTCAGTGTGGAACGGACTATGGTCCAGCCACCGCGTTGTGTGCGCTTGATTCCCCAAATACAGTGTGCTTGTGTTTGCCTGTGAAGGAGTGTGGGCCGTTTCCGTTGATGAAACGTGACTCCCATCCACATGCCTCCCAGTCATATTCTTTCGGGTTTACACTGGATATGGGATGTGTGGATGAAGCTGTGGGTAGCGCAACGCAAGCCATCCATGATCCCTCTGTAGGGGCAGGCGTCCTGTGGCTGGCCACAGTGACGGGCAAATGCGAAACAGGATGCCGCCAACTATATATATATATATATATATATATATATATATATATATATATATATATATATATATATATATATATATATATATATATATATATATATATATATATATATATATATATATATATATATATATAAATCTCTAATTATTTTGCTGCCATGATTCTAATGGCAATATATATATATATATATTGCCATTAGAATCATGGCAGCAAAATAATTAGAGATTTAAACAAAAATGCGATGGAGAGACGGAAAACAAGTTTTTGGACTTTACACAACCCATTTTGAATTTTGTTTTTGTTTCGTGAGTTTTTGTGTGTATTAAAGGGGGATATAATGGCAGAACAACATTGACGCCACTGATGTCTGTTGCGGACCATGAAGTCCAATGTTTCTAACCACTGAGATTCAGCATCTCGTGGTCCCCAACCTGGAAGACGGACTGGTCCGACTGCCGCCCAACTTGAGGTTTCCTTCTTCATGTCATCGGCTGTCCACCGCTGCACATTTTCCGATCGCTCCCTGGGAGTACAAATAGCGCTCGACGTGCAAAGTGATGGGCTGGCATGAGCATAACGTGCCCGAACAAATGCTTGCGATGTCGGAGAATAACGTCCTGAAGACTGGTACTAATCGCTTCATGCTCTTGGTCTCACACGTCTACGTTGCTTACGTTGTGTTACCATCACACCTGAGTAATCCTTCGTAGACAGCGATTGTCGAAGACTGACAGCCGCTTCATGTCTTCCGAGCAAATAGGCCAAGTCTCACAGCCGTACAAGAGTACTGCACAGACGGAAGCATTTTACATCCTGTCCTTGAGCTTGAGATTGACATCACGATGACGCCATAGGTGTCTCAGTTTGATGAATGCAAGGCGGGCCTTTGCAATCCGTTGTGAGACTTCAACTCCAACAGCGCCATCAGCCGTGATGCAACCCCCTAGATAAGTAAACCAAGGGGCTTGCTCAAGAACATGTCCAGCAATGGTGAGCGCAGGTTCCGGCACCTGCCTGGAGCAGCGTTTTACATTTTCCCAGAGTGAAGTATATGCCGTACTTAGACGCCTCCATCGCTAAGCAGTCCAAAGCGCTCTAGACGGCTTGTGGGTCGTCCCACAGCAAGGCGAAATCATCGGCGTAGTCCAAGTCCATGACTCTGTCTCCTGGGGGGGGGAGGGAGCTCAACACCACACGAGCAAGTCGGCATTTGAAAGTTTCGACCCATCCAACTTCCCCATGATGCGCAACTCTTACGAGTGCCCTCACGTGGAATATGCCATCCGAGCTTGGCAACCTTGGTTGAAGCGCGACTTAGAAGCGTTAGAGACACCACAACGCAGGACCACAAAGAACTTAATGAATCTACGAAATCTGTCCTATCATAAAGGCTGAAGTCACTGGGAGTTTTCAGTGGCTGATCCCGAAGGCTGCGCGGCGATCTCATATTAGTCTACCAAACATTGAGTAATCCAAATCACGTATGCCGTCACTTGATGAAACTCAGCCATAACACCAATCTCAGAGGTAACCTTCTGGAACCGAGTGAACAGTGTAGCCGCGGAATTATTTTTCTCTTTGGGTTTGCCAACCCTGGATCGCGCCCACTCTGAAAATTTTAGAAAAAGATTGGATCTTGCCTTTGGGCCCGAATACCGTTGACACTTTGAAATTTATTAATTATCCCTTCAAGCCAGATCAATGTTACAAACCTGAAGAGGCTGTACAGAAGTGAGCATTCTCGTTTTTACTTTTCTCATGGAATACCTGAAATATAACTGCCCATGTTATCTCGTGGTTCGCATTCAATTCTCACTTACATCACCATTATTCAGCGGCGTATCTGCTCGATAAATGCTCAAACAGACAACTCACATATCTTTTGATATTATAGTTGTACTCCTACCATCCTGCGGGACTTGTCAAGCAACTGCTTTTTACCCGGCATAAATCATTGTTCATTGTTGGCTGGCTCACCAAACAACCTCCTCGTGGTGCCAGCTGGGTGGTTCGGGTTTTGCCGTTTTGGCAAATATTTGGGCTGCAAAGGTCCAGGATGTGGTGGGTTTTCGTCTGGCAAGCATCCCCCCTATAAAAAGTCACAAATGTCTGTGTCACAACACTGTGACGTAACGGATGTGACTCGCTACTAAATAAAGTAACTGTCCCTCGCCCCTCCCTGAGAGTCATGGTACTTCAAGGGTGAGTTGGGCCCTTGGTCCTTCACGGACCGTAAGGCGCATGAACCATGTATTTGGTCACCGACTCCCAACGGGTTGCGACGCCAACACATCGTCCTACTGCCTTGTAGGTTAGATCTTTGATCAAAGGCTCGGGGAAGGGCCCCCTAGGACAACACCCTACTTCGACCTGGGCAACCGGGTAGTACCACGCCCACTGACGAATCATGGACCACAATACTTACTACTTCTCTTGTTATGCCTATCATCACTGAACAATGAATTTATACGGGTTAAGAAGCGTTGCCTTATAAGTCCCGTTGGATAGTTGTTGGGGAAATCAACAAAACAATTATGATGAAAAGGATAGTAAACTATTTAATAATTAAAATATGAAAATGAGGACTTGTCGTTTGCTTCGCTATAGTCCTGCGATTCTCTTAGATTCACAGCACCCACAGTTAACAACAAATAATACCATGGTATACTCCAGGTGTAGGATGGAGCCGTAGTGTTACGTAACAAACTGGATGAGTGCATCGTCCAACCGCCTTTTAAATACTGTTGGTATCGGTGCAGAGACGACCGATCCTACGGGTGACAGACGCGAATGGAAAAGAAATTTCTGCGGCACTGCAGACGACTGTATTGTTCTGCGAGTTTTAATGAGTGGCCCCTCAGGTTTGTATCGCTGCTGAGTTGCAGTAAAGGGCGGCACACATGATGTGGGTCTCGCAGAATCAAGCATGCCATAATCAGGTCACCTCGTAGCCTGCGATAGCTTCCACTGAACACCCCAATCGTTGCAGCCTCTCCTGGTAGGAAAGACTGCGCATTCCAATTACGTTCTTAGATGCCCGGCATTGTGGCTGCTCCAGTGCATTAAGGTCGTGTTTCAGCCATGGATGCCAAGCTTGAATTGCGTATTCGACATGGGGGCGAACATACACACTGAGCATTTGTCGAAATATGGAGCTGTTTATTCGTCAAAACGCCCGTCGCAACAGCCCGACGTGTTGGTTCCCGGTCTTGGAGGCCTTTTCGGATTGCCTGGAGCAACCCAAGTCTTCTTGAACCAAGGCATCCAAGTCACGTTCGAGAGTTGATTGTTGTAGTATATTGGTTCCGAGCCGGCACGAGTAGCTGCCGTGATGTTGGATGGGAAGCACCTTACATTTACTGATGCTGAAATGCAATAAGTTTTGGGTCGACCATTGATACATTGCATCTTAGTCACTCTGAAGCACATGTTGGTCAGAGTTCGCCTGGATCCTGCGCCAGATCTTGATATCGTCGGCAAACATTAGGAAGTTTGAAGCGATTCCCTGTGCAAGGTCATTAATAAACAAAAACAAACAAACCTGGACCTAGAACTGAGCATTGAGGCACACCACACTCAACTTGTATGGGATTCGATAAAGAGCTCCGAACTCTGACCACTAATTGCCGTTGAAGTAGAAAGTTGGCGATCCAGCTTAAAAGAGGGTCGCCGATCCCGTAATGCTGCAGCTTGGATAGTAGTATCCGATGGTCTAGACGGTCGATAAATCCAGGTAGATCATACCAACAGCTTCTCCAGCGTCAGCTGCCTCGGTCCAACTACTGCGTGCAATTAGTAAATTCGTTGTACAGGACCGCTGTCGACGGAAACCGTGCTGCTTGGGAGGGATGATGTTGCAGTTGTCCAGATAGCACACCAGTGCATCGGCGACTATGGATTCCATGACTTTGGAGAGTATAGGTAGAAGGGATACTGCGCGGTAGTTGGAGGGATCAGTTCTGCTTCCACCTTTGTGAATCGGGGTTATTATTCCAAGTTTCCACATGGCGGGAACTTGGTTCTGGTCTAAGCAGCGCTGGAAAATTGAGCTAATGGTCCTGCCAGTTGGCTTGCTGCTGCTTCCAGTGCCTCTGGACGAATGGTGTTGACAACCGGCGATCCGTGTTTGCGTAGAGACGTCAGCTTTTGCAATACAGCCTCCGCGGTAAAAGTGATGTGAGTTAGTCCTGGCAAGGAGAAGACAAACTCTGGTAGATCGCCTGGTAGCAAGACCCTCGAAACGTGGGAGCGTATTGCATCTGCAGCGCGTTTGCTGCTTCCACAGCCGTTCTTGTTGGGCCATCAGCCGTCCTGAGTGGAGGAAATCCTTGCCTCACCTTTCGCAGTCTATTAACGTGTTTGTACAACAGTTTGTGGTTAGCACTGAAGGTTTTTGGGATGTTCTGCTGATAGACGGCTTTGTCTTCCATTAACAGTTGAGTGCAGTGGTTACGTTGGGCTACGTAGTTGTCCCAAGTTTCTGGTGCTGGAGCTTTTCTGTACACTCACCATGCTGCGTTGCGTACTGTCATCCATTTTCGAGTTCTGCTCCTAACGTAAGAAACTGATTTACACTTATAGCAAAGTTTTATCTCTGAAGCCTCTGCAATCAGCTGAGTGAATTTTTTGACGAACTCGAGCTAGGCGACTTCCGGGGGTTCTTCTTTGAGGAACGACCAAGTTGTGGCGCTGACGAGCTGGACTAATCGATCCTAGCTTGTGATGGTTCGCACAGTCTCATCGTTCCCATGCAGATATTCTGCATAGCAGACAAAGTTAAAACTGATCACGGCGTGATCACTGCGACCCAACGGGCAGTCTAAAACCAAGACATCAATTATATGCTCCTCGTTAGTAAGCACAAGATCCAGCACAGATGGCCTGTTACCTGTTCTGAACCGAGTGGGCAGTGATGTGATTGTAAAAAGGCGCAGTAGTTACTAGATCTTGTAGATCGGCTTTGAATTGTTCTCCGATCGTGGCGGGAGTTTCTAAACAGTGTACGTTGAAATCACCCATGATAAGAATGTGAGTGTACTTTTGTTTTAAACTGCATCTTAAAGCAGCCGCTAGGTGGTAGTCGGTTTCGGGTGTTGAGTTAGGGGCGCGGTACACCAAGACAATAAGGCAAGCGTCCCTGCCTTTTAACTGCAACCGGCACCAAAGAGAGTCGGGGAACTGCGTGTCTGAATCCTCCATGGCTTCGCACTGTAAGTCGTTTCGGTAATACAGGATTACCCCTCCTCCTTTTGTGAGCCTGTAGTTCCGGATCAGCGACATGCCCGGTAGCGAAACTTCAGCGTCCGTCATTCCCGTGTGCAACCCCGTCTCGGCGATACCAATGATATCATATGACCCGGAAGCTTGGCGATCATTCAGTTCGGCCAGTTTGTTAGAAAGACCCTGGGCATTCGTATACAAGCAGGCCAGTTTCTCGGACTCTAGGAGCCCACAGAGGGGTGAAGGGGTCACGTGTGGGAGAATGCCGACCGATGGGAGGTCAGCAGCTACTCGTTTTTCTGGTGGGATAATGATACCTCGTTTGCAAATTGATTCGGCCAAGATGCGTTTCAACATTCGTTTAGTCCTACACCGGAGTCAATTAAAGCTAACTCAACTGCTCAACCTCCACTCATAGATCACCCCACTCCCAGTCCTTCCCCTATATGTGTTCTTATGTCTTCTTCGGTCACCGTCACAAACGACCCACTTCTCGCAAATGATGGAAGTAATAGACAAAAGCCCGGTTTTTAATGTCCTGCGATCGCAACCGTCTCTCACTCCACTTAAGCTCCAGCTTTTTTCGACCTGCTTATCCATTCATCCTCGCAGTGCGTGATGTTCGAACTTCGATGCAGATCGGACGACAAGCATGCCTGGACCGTACTTTTGAAATGCTCTCAGTGGACATCTGTTGCCTTCCAGAGACCAGATTACAAGATTCCAGCGCCGTCATCAGAATAGACTCTCCGGTAAACCCTGACGCCAAATACCACTTGCGGCTTTCCAGAGAACCAGATTACAAGATTCCAGCGCCGTCATCAGAATAGACTCTCCGGTAAACCCTGACGCCAAATACCACTTGCGGCTTTCCAGAGACCCAGAAGCTGCCGCCACTGGTCAAGCTGGTGTTGGGGTTGCACTGAGTGCCAGGGCTGAATCAGCTCTGTTTGAATGGATCCCAGTCAACAGTCGGATATGCGCAGTCCGATTAAGAGGTTCATGTAAGGTAAGCAGACGTCGAGACGTTAAGGGTGTCTTGTTTGTCATCTCCGCCTACGCCCGTACAGACTGCATCCCGGACGCAGTTAAAGATAACTTTTACCAGCAGCTACATGAATTTCTGCGTTCCTCCAAAAGGACGGATATAGTCATTCTTGCTAGAGAGTTTAATGCACGGGTGGGCCACCTTCCACCAACAGAGCACCATCTTGGGGGTAGTTTTGACCTCGGTGGAAATCAATCAGACAATAGAGACAGACTGCTTGCTCTTTGCTCTGATCATCGTCTGTTTCTTTCGACCACTCGTTTTCGGCACGTGAGGAGACACACTGCTATCTGACGCCTGCCCCAACGAACGCAAGCGTACTCCCAGCTTGACTACATAGCAATCAGCTACAGATGGTGCGGAAGCATAGCGAACTGACGATCGTACTGGTCAAGTTATCTAGACTCCGATCATGCATTGGTTCGTGTTAAGATTTGCATGCGTTTCGGAGGATCACCCAAACGCGCTCACTACCGACCGGACGTCGCAAATGTACAGAACCCTGCGATTTTAACCGGGTACCAAGGCTCACTGTCAACATTGCTTGGCTCAACTATTGTCGGTGACCTCGATTTGCAGTGAGCGCAAATCAAAGATGCCTTAGTTTCCACCAGTATCGACACCTGCGGAGTTGCCCGTCACACACCGAAGCATTGGATTTCTGCCTTCTCCTTGTCGCTGATGGACAAACGCCGCTTGATCCCATCGGATTCCAGACATAGTGAGAAACATCAATCTTTCAGTCGAGAGTTGCGCAGGAGTCTGCAAATGGACCGCGAAGCTTGGTGGTGTGAAGGTGCTAGGGAGATGGAGCTTGCTAGTCTCTCTGGTAATACCAGGAAACCTTTCCATCTCATTCAAGTCACCGAAGTTGCTCGATCTGGTGTAAGTAAAACAATATAGGAAGAGGATGGCACCTTAATCACGAATCTTCAACGACGGTTGCAGCGATGGACCGAATAATTTGGCTCGCAATTTTGTTGGCCCCCAGCTCCATCTGCTACCTCTGGCGTTCGCACGGGGCCGAGTGGTCTACTCCCACAAATCCTCCATTTTACTAGGATCTCGAGCAGGAGCTTGGTCAAATGAAGCGTTATAAAGCTTTCGGTCTTGATGTTCTTCCTACAGCTCAACTTAAAGATAGTGGCGCTTCGTCGATTCGAGAACTCACCGCTTGGTGTTAGAAAGATTGGTCGAAAGAGAAAGTTCCATCAGCTTGGGGTGAATCGACAGTCGTCCCTATCTTCAGAAAGAGCCTGTGCACAATGTGCTCCAACTACAGAGGCATAAGCTTAGTCCCCATCGTTTGTATGCTGCTGGTGTCCATCATACTTCGCAGGCTATCTCCAACGCGCGAATCATTGCAACGAGAAGAACAAACTGGGATTCGTCTTGGTCGCGGCTGCACCGATCAAATTCTCACATTCCGTCAGATCCTCGAGCTCCGCTATGTGTAACAGAGGACAAAAATGGAGAAGTTCTTGGATATACGTGCATCCTTCGATTCTGGCGATCGGACTATACTGTGGCACTGTCTACTGAGGAATGGTGTCCCCGAGAAGTTCGTCTCCATATTGCACACCCACTATGGTCTGCCCTCGGGCAGCGTTAAAGTCTATGGCAAGCTTTCGCCTTCCTTTGTGGTCTCCAGTGGAGTTCGACAAAGATGCTCTATCTCTCCGTTCAACTATTCAACTTTGCTATTGAGGATGCCGTAAAAGACGGTCTGTACCATTCGTTAAATGCTGGCGTTGAGCTCCTCCAAGGTAGTCTAGTTGTTAATTTGGATTATGCTGATGATATCGTCTTGCTGGGTGACGATCCACGTGCCGTCCAACTTGCACTAAAGCGTTTGGTGGTTGAAGCATCAAAATATGGTATATACTTTTCGTCATACAAATGCAACGCTCTCTTTCAAGCCTGGTAGGTGCCTGTGCCTGCACTCACTCTTGGTGGTGAGACACTAGAGGTTGTGGAGAACTTTGTCTACTTGGGAAGTTGCATCACTGCTGGCGGGGCTGTTTGAGACGAGATTCCGATGCGCATCTCAAGAGCGCGCCTCACTTTTGCTATGCTGAGGCACTTGTGGCGTCGCCACAACATCCGTCTCTCCATCAAGGGGCGGGTCTGTTGTGCAATTGCTCGTGCTTTACTGTTGTACGGATGCGAGACCTGGCCCATCAGTAAAGGTGACTTGCGCAGGCTATCCGTCTTCGAGCACCGCTGTCTGCGGTCCATCGCCCGTATGTGGTGGCGGCACCACGTAAGCAATGTGGAAGTTAGACAGCGTGTCTTTTGACGTGGAAGCCACTCGCTCGAGGAGGAGTTCGCCTCTCTGCATCAACTTCGGTGGTTGGGACACGTTTGCGCATGCCTGTCCAGCCTTACCCGCGTCGTACGTTGTTTGCGGTTGTTGAAAAAGTCTGGAAGAGACGGTCTGGTGGACAGCCTGCGACTTGGAGAAGCCGCATGAGAAAAGCTAACGAAACAGTTGGCCTCGGTCGGTTGGTTGTTGTCGACTACCTGGTTGAGGTCCGAGGGATGCGGATAATTGCTTGTTGAAGACCATCGCAATGAGGCTGGACCTTACCGTTGTGCGATGGTTTGCGTGCCTCAGTGATCCATTGAGCTATACTGGGTGGTGCTTTTGCACCTTCAGAGCCACTCATACCAGATTGGTCAATGGTTAGAGGCCAGACAAACTCAGCCTCCTGGTCCTCCAGGTTGGAAGTTGGAATGAGGGTGGCTCCTTATTCCTTAAAACGGACTCCTTGTAGCCCAGCGCCAAACCCGCTGCTTTGCGGACAGGTTTTTGAACCTAAGGCTTTGGTTGAAAACCCTAATCGTTCTCCCGTCTAGGCCTGGGCAACCTGACAGTATCCTGCCTACGCAATGCTATGAATCTTACCCCAAACAAATTTCTGATGCTCTGGCCACCGCAGAGAATAATCAACGGTGCCCTATCTGCTGCATCGAGCAGGGTGGATAGGGGTTTGGATGCTACTGCTCAAGCCTTCCCATCTTCTTATTCCCCTTCTTGCGCTTTTTCATCCTTATCGTCCTGTTCCAGCTTCACTTTTATCCCCCCTGTTTTCAACCCCCCCGATTATCGGCCCTCCCCCACCTTGTTTCAATAGTCGCTTGTCTTTTAGTTTCAACTCACAGGCGAACGCAGAGCGTCATTCCTGCACTGACAACAGGCCCATGTCCAAGCAAGCGGCCCATTCCAGTTCATCGGCTTCCATTTGGAGCCCTCGATCCTCCTTCAGACTGGCATGCCCCAATGTTCGCACATTGCTTCAGATCGGTCAACAGGCATCACTTGCCCGAGCATTGGAGACCCTCTCGATTGATATCTGCTGCTTATCGGAGACCCGCCTGCAAGACTCGAGCTCTGTACTCACTCTGCGATCCCCTTCAGGTGACACTAGCAGCACTTGCTCATTGCGCCTTTCCGGTGACGATGCAGCTTCGAGCACCGGCCAAGCCGGTGTTGGTATTGCCCTGAGTCCCCGGGCTGAAGCTGCTCTGGTTGATTGGATTCCAATCAGTAGCCGGATGTGTGCGGTCCGATTGGCTGGCTCGTTCAAAACTTCGAAGTCGCGTGGGACTAACAGGTGTCTGTTCGTTATCGCTGCCTATGCACCGACAAACTGTAGCGATGACTCAGTAAAAGACGACTTCTATCGCCAACTGAACGAACTGCTTCGCCACAGAAGAAGCT
>CALYDF020005496.1:0-14289 GCA_944474145.2 Dicrocoelium dendriticum | reverse complement strand
GTGTCAGACCTTACATCCAACAGTATAAATCGTAGGGTTACTGTATATAGAGGCGTCTTTAAACGAGCCACAAAATAATGAAATTGCAAATGTAAGCACGGATGGGGCAGCTGGACAAATAACGCCTTCGAATGAGGATCGCATGCTTAAACTCATTACAATGACGATTAAATGAGCGTAGCACTGTGACCTCAGTCAAATGAGGCCAGCCAGATGAAGTGATTAGGTGGTACCCTGAGGAATGAAAAGGTGCCAAGTCAAGTCAAAATAGGCTTTATGCACATGGGTAGGTATCTTTTCAGCAATTTACAGTGTAGATGCGTGCGATGACGTGTATTAAATTACTGCTACAAAAAGTAAACAATAAAAAATGTCTACACAAATCACTCAAGCCAATAAGTTCGCAGCATAATGCTAGTTTTCGTTGGGTCACAAGTAAGCGGGACAAGTACGGTAGCACAGAATTGCGGTAAGATGAAGTACGAGGAAACAAAATCTTAACTTTGGAGCGGGTGAAGGAAAAAGATAGTATTTTTATAAGTCACAATGTAGTGGATGAATTGGGTCGTTTAGAAGTTTGGAGGAAAATCTGATACAAGCGTCTAGGAGCTTGTTGACAATAAAATTCACAAGTGACTCCCTAGAAAATCCGCTACATGTGGAAATAAGCTTGATGGACGGCAAAATCAATGTACAGTCCTTGTTGTGTAACCCAGGGAAGATTACAGGGGAACAATGGAGCCAGTGTGGCAGTATACATGCAGTCGCAAATCTAAGAATCCAATCAAGAGTATCGGAAGTAGTTTACGTCGAAGAGCATAAAACGATAACCGTCTAACCTTAGAATGGGTTTCCGCAGCGTGAATAGACCAATATAACTTTCGGGATAAAAATACCCCCAGAAATCTAATACTTGAAGATCTGGTTAGGAACTAATCGCTCATTGCCGATGGAGAAGTGGTGTCAAAAATAACTCGCAACTAGTCAGCTCGGAGAAATGAGAAATTCAAATCACGACATTTCGAAGGGTTCAAAATCAGGGATCGGTATGAGGACCAAAGCAAGAGCTCATCTAGACGATTTTTAAAAGTAGTCATAGTCCCAAGTGTTGGTGTTACGTATTCTAATACGATATAGTCACCATACTTGTATTCAATAAAGATAGATGTTACGGGGCTTTTCAATGTATAAAGAAAATGAAGCGGGTTAGAGAATGGCTTTCTGTAAGACACCTTGAATAGAGAGCAATGCAAAGCAATTTGCTCAATTAGTCTGAGTGAATTGAGTGTCGTTTGTGAAGTAGTCCTTTATCACTATGCAACTTGTTGAAATCCCATTTGCACACAGCTGATTAAACAGGACGGCTCTGTCAACGTTATCGAAAGCATCTGTGTACTCGAGAAACAGGAGGCGAACTTCCTCGCTTTATCATCCAGTGCAGATACCACAGAATGCACAAGCTATGATGCCTTATCCAGTGTGGAGCGGCCATATTTGCAAGAAAACTGGTATACATCATTTGTGGCGTGAAAGCGCATGGTGCGCTGAGGCTGGTGGTGGCGATATCCAGCAAGATTGTCCATCCACTGTTGCTACTGTTGTGTCATGGGCTCAAGTCCTGGACATCTCCTCTTGGCGACCGCTGCGTGGGAAATTGGTTACGCCCTTCTCCCTGAGGCAAGTGAATATGAAGAACACCATGTTTCAGTGACGAGAATCGCTTGTAGGTCACAGAACCGTGCAAGTGTGTTTACAAAATGAGGTTTGTCGATGATGGATCTGGCATTAATCAGCATCACTGAAAAGGCACTAAGTTTTGGGGAATGATCGCTGTCCGTTGTGTGATCGTCTGAATCAGTGCGTTTGATCATGGTGCACATGGTAGGTAAGTGCGAGTATGGCGAGCTCGAGATAGCCCTTAGAACGTTTGTTGATAAGAGCAGCATGTCATGTGTGGATATCGAGACAGTTAGAGGCCCAACGGCAACCGAAGCATCAAGCTTAGGTTGCCGCTGGTTTGACAATGGACTAGCTTTTTCATCTGGACAAATTGGAGGAAGAGTTGGATCAAGGTGTTGAACTCCGCCGGATGTATCTAAGATGGGAATGAGTGCGAGTCCATTCCCTTCGCTAGTGAAAATGGTTGTTGAAAGAAGCCGCTTGAGAGGTTGAAAGAACATGAAAAAAGCGGGTGGTAACATAGTCCTACTGATCGATGGTCTTCCATTATTTGTGCACTTCCAGTGATTCTTGTGGAGTGTAGGATGGTAATTAGGCGTAGCCAAGAGACAGTTGTTCTTGGTCTTATTTAACATGGAAAGTTGTTTGCCCTGGTGATCGTAGGAGGTTGGTCGATAAAGAATTTTGGGTTCCACGGAGTATTTACTATTCATAAGCTTTTAAAGACACATGTCCCTGGGTTGGAGAAGTCCTCCTAGGGCGACAGTGGACAATGAATTACCTCAGGTTGTCTATCCTTGGTCGTGTCTTGTTTATTTGGACGTGGTTGTGATATATTCAACCATGTGTCATTAATCCACTCTTCCAAGTAATCAGAATTTTCTGTAATCCTTGTGCATGAGGAGTTCGATATAACGGGTGTTGTTGTCAGGAATAGAAGAACCCGCTTTATCCGTTCCTTGTGTAAAGGGTGTTTCAGTGGTTCAAGAAAAGACAAATTTAGAGCCAGTTGACAACGTTGATAAATTATCCATGTCCAAATAAATGCAGCTAAAATCCACCTTAAATTCACTCATTTTTTAGAGGTATGGATGGGATTTCTCGAAGTGCCTAGTATATTTTCCCGGTTTTCGCTGCACAGTGACAAGTTCGAATAAACAGTCCCACCGGAATGTTTGTTTTCACATAGAAGCTCACTCGCCTTTTGCGATACAAAAGTTTGTATAATATCAAAAAACAAGTTGCATAAACAGGGGGCTGAAATACGACGGACTATTGATATCGTACAAATGAACAATGAACAATGATTTATCATGGGATAAAGCAAGTGACTGACCCGTCACCGAGGATGGTTAGGGCGCATATGATGAAATCAAAAGATATATCGGTCATCTACAGAGCGTCTGCCTAGATGAATACTTTGATACATAACATCAGTGTAAAACAGAAATATCGAGCAAAGACGTTCAGAAATACACTGGGGTACAGTGGTCGTTGACATAAGGCGTGAGAATAGTAAAATATGCTCGCTCACTTCGGTCCATTTGATACATAAATTCTGTAGAAAAGCATGACTGGCGCAATCCACAATACAGGAGTTCAGGTAACCAAATGCTGGGAGCTAACAACAACATCTATCGTTTTTCGAAAACGTCCAAGTTAACAGAAGATACAACCTAGTCTGGAAGAGCCTTCCATGGTTGCAAACCCGACAGGAAAAGTAATTACATCGGCACGCTAGACACATTTATTGTTCCTACAATTGCAAGCAGTTACCCCGAGTTGCGTGTTGTGGTTACGTTTCAGCAAATGGCGGCATGCGTGGTTGGGGTCACGCAATAATTAATATATTAATATGAGATCGCCGCACATACTTCAATAGCGTCCGCTGAAAAATGCCTGCAAATACGGCCTTCGGTGATAAGAATGGTTGTGCAGGCCCTTGACATTTGTTGTTGCTCTTCGTTGTGGTGCCTCTAACGCCTCTAGATCGCGCTTCCAGCAAGTGTGTTTAGCTTGGATAGTGTATTCAGCGAAGGGGCACACGTAGGAATTGTGCGTCAATGGAAAGATTGATGTGTCAAATCTCCCGAACGCACTTCGTAGCATTCCGACTTGCTGGTTGCCTCTTTTCGCAGCTACCTCAGCCTGTTTTAAGCAGTTTAGGTCGCTCTGTACGAGCACACCAAGGTCACCTTCCAGGGAGCTGGTCTGCAATCCGTTTGTCCCAAGCAACTATGTGCAGTCATGTCCATGGCGTAAGTGCACAAAGCGAAATATGTCCGCGTTGAATGATAGGGCGCGTTAAGATCGCACTGGAGCCGTTCGTGCTCGTCCGGTCCTCTGACCCTTCGCAGTATCTGGATATCCTCAGCGAAAAATAGGAAATCGGAAGCAAATGGTTTCGCCAAATCGTTAATAAACACAAAGAATGGACGAGATCCAAACATCGAGCCTTAAGGTACACCACATTTCATATCAATTACATCAGACAATCATTCACGGACTCTCAAATCTAGTCGTCTTTCGTGTAGAAAATTGTTTATTCAACTCAGGATTGGGTCGTCAATGCCGTTGTACCGAAGCTTTTGAAAAAGTATTTGATGGTCTAAGTGATCAAACATTTTTGTGATGTCTAGGTAGATGACATCGCCTCCTGCTCCATGCTAAACGGCTTCAGTCCAGCTATTACGTGCAATTAGTAAGTTAGTAGTACATGAAGGCTTTGAGTAAAGCTATGTTGTTCTGGGGCTATTAGGTTGTAGCTTCCTAGGTATGCAGCAGCGTATCTGCGATGAGTGATTCCATAAGTTTGGACGGCACAGGAAGTAGCATTATTGGACGGTAGTTTGCGGAATCAGTGTGTTTACCTCCATTGTGGAGAGAAGAGATGACCCCTCGCTTACATACTGGTGGAATATGCTTCTCCTCTAGACATCGCTGATAGAACAGAATCCGTAGTTCCACCAGCTCACTAGCTCCCGCATGCGGAGCCTTTGATCGGAGGTTGTTGATTCCAGGAAAACTGTGGATACGCAAGGACAAAACTTCTTCAACACAGGTTCCGCAGTGAAAGTGATGTTTCTGAACCCGACGTTGGATAGAGCCGAGGAGAATAGTTGAGCGCAATACCTGCTGGAAAGTTTGAGAGGAATGAAGCCGTAGGATATAAGCTGCTTCCATTGCTGACCGCGTACATCTATCTGCCGTGACTAGTGCTGGAATCCCCCGCTTCACCTATCGAAGGCCGTCAACGTGTCTGTACAGAAGCTTGCGTTTCGTGCAGAATGGCTTCATTAGCGCCTGCTGAATTGTGACCTTGTCCTCGCGGATTAGTTTCACACAGAACTAAAGATATGTCATGTATGCAGTCCAGGTTTTGGCATTCGGACAGTCCTTGTGAGGTCGCCATGCCAAATCCCTCCGGGACATACTTTTGCTTGTTCTGCTCCTCGGAAATGACTTATGCCTGTTTTGGGGTTGGAAGGACTTTTGTTCCGGTGCGTGTGCTACCGGTGTACTGATCAACAACGACAGTACATCAGCCATTTGAACTGACGCTTTGCCGTCACACAACCAGAATGACCTATGAAACAAAGAATAATAAGAGGGAGAGAAGGGGACTTACCTGAAAACCTTAATACCAAAATCAAACATTCAGGGTCAAGGCGCCTACACCTTGTGCAGACAACACACCGTCACAAACAGCTGGCTATCGTGCAAACATAAGGCGGCATCGGCGAGACAGCTTCCGTGCGGCTTTAACTGCCACGCGTCATAATCAGCCATTACCCTGCAGATAACTCAGCACCAAACACACCTTAAACAGACAATCCAATTAGGAGACGGCAGCAGACGCGCCACTGGTGTCGGTTTCCAGCCATGTACTGCGAAATCTCGAGACAAGCAGAAGGCGATTCCCGTTTACTCCAGCCCGGAAGGCGAGACGGACCAACGGCACCCAGTTTGGTTGTCAGTGACTTCATTTCCCGCTGCCAAGTTAACTTCTGTCCACCTCGAGCCTTGCGCCAACTGACACCTGGCAGAATAAACAAGATCCCCCTAGGTAGGCGATGACCAGGCATACGTAGCACGTGCCCGAGCCAACGCAACTTATTCAGTGCCATCTGTTGTGTTAAGGAGCTAGCATGATTAGCACTACGTAGTACTCTCCTATGCACACCATCGTTGCGGACACGCTGGTGCCAACCGACACCAGCAATGCTTCGCAGATAACGATGATCAAAGACTTGAAGGCACCTCAGATCTTCAGAATGTAGAGGCCAATTCTCACTGCCATAAAGCAAGGCGGCCCTCACTGTGGCCTTGTATACACGGCCTTCCAGACGGAGGGAAGCTCCGTTCTGTCAGCAAATATGCTGCAGGTTCAAGAAGGCAGCTCTGGCCTTTGCGTTGTGTGTGCTGACGCCAGTTTCTATACGTCCATCGTTGCTGATGCAGCTGCCAAGACAACTGAATTGATCAACCACCTCGGGTTCCTCGTTAACAGGGGTCATGGATTCATAAAGTGGCTGGTGGTCCTGCAACAGCACCTTGCGTTTTGAAGGTGCGAAGTGCATACCAAATAATGGGACCACTCTGGATAGGCTTTTCAGGGTGAATTGTGCCGCCCCACCATCGTCGAAATGCAATACGATATCGTCCGCATAATCTAGGTCAACTAATCTTTCACCAGGCGGCACTTCAACGCCTACATCATGAGATTCCGCAAGGAAACACTCGATGATAGAATTCACGACGAAATAGAACAAAAATGGGAAAATCGGACAACCCTGTCTAACGCCACTTGTAGTCAGAAATCTATCCGACAGGTTACCTTAAACCTTGACAATGTCTGGAGTGTTCGCGTATAAAGCACGTAGGAAGTTCATAAATTTGGTGGGAACACGTTTCCGCGCAAGTAATTCGTACAGAATGCATCGATCAACTGAATCGAACGCACTGTTGCAATCGTGGAACCCAGCTATTGTCGGTTGGCGGTATGCGTTGCGCTGCTTTAGCACCTTACGCAGCGTGGATATGCAGTTTATACAGCCACGTTCTGGGCGAAAACCGGTCTGCACTCCTCTAATCCGAGATTCGCGTTCCACAGTGAAGCGACGAACCATCATCGAAGCCAATAATTTTGTCACAACTGGGGTTAGGCTAATGCCGCTGTGGTTAGAACCGTCTGTGCGACTGCCTTTGTACATTGCCAATATAATGAATTCGCTCCAAACAGCCGGGACACTTTTTTCCTTCCAGTTACGTTCGCATAGGGAGGCCTGTGTTTCGCAGAGGACCCCACCTCCATCCTTAAATAGTGCAGATTGGAGGTAATCCGAACCAGCGGCGTGAAAACGATCGAGGGCCGTGATCACCTTTCGGACCTCGGCCTCTGACGGAGGCTCTAAACTAACCATCCATGGCTCCTCCTGCATTATCTGAGTAGGAAGAGTTTATGGAGCAGGGGGTCAGTTGAACTGGTCTTGAAAGTGTTCCGCCCAACGAGCCATAAGGCGTTCCTTATTGTGTATCAGTGCACATGCGCTGACGCCTGGTTTCCCGGGACCAATGGTGCAGATAAGCTGGAAGAGCTTGTGGCAATTGCCTACTGTTGCTGCCTCCTCCATTTCTTGTGCCCGACTGATCCACCAGGCTTCCTTGTCAGTACGTAGGCTCAGCTTTAGTTCACGCCTAATAGCCTGTCTGGTCACATTGTATTCTAAACCAGCCAGGAGGTGTCTTCTAGATTCTAACACGTTCACCGACATCTCGAATATCCAGTGACTGGTGCTTTGCCGGTTGATGTTGCCACAAGCAGATGATCCTGCCTTATGCATGGCGGCCGAGATCCTATTCTACTGAAGCTCAGTATCATTAGAACAAGACAGAGAAACTTCGGTACGCAGTGCATCTTGATAGGCTTGCCTGACCGAGGGCTGAGACAATTTCTCAGTTGCCAATCGGTGGAGACGCTTGTTACGCCTCCCGGTAAAGTTCATGGAGAAATGATAGCATACCAAGGCATGATCAGAGTCGACGCAGGTATTCTATTACGAGCGGCAATCCGAGATCGAAACCACGCCACCTGTACTTAATGGCTATGTGGTCAGTTTGGGTCCCTCGCTGGCCAGTTACAGGAGAACGCCAGGTGGCACTTCGGCGCCCACTGTGTCTAAAAGCATTGCTACTGAGAAACAACTGGTGCTTCGTACACAGTTGCAGCAGACGCTCACCGTTGTCAGTCCGTTCGGAATTAAGCCCATAAGTACCACCCAGCTGAGCTTCTGAAAAGCTCAAACGTCCTACATATGCGTTCACAACCCCTACAAGTACTAGAATATCTGAACTAGTAGTACTGCGCAGTAGCATCTTCAGTTCGTGATGGAATGTGTCCTTGACAGCAATAGAACTGCTGTCGGTGGAAGACTAAGCGGAAATCAAAAAAGAACTGCGTTTTGTACTACTTGAGGAATAAACCTTAGCTGATGTCCTCAAACAGGCTGTACATAAACGGCTGTTCACCGGAATCCAAGCAACTAACGATGGCTCAGCCTTGGTTAGAATGATACCTACACCAGCTTGACCCGTGAATGCTGCATCGGCATCTCCGGATGTGTGCAATCAATAAGGAGAGGAGAAGCCGGGTGCAGTTAATTCAACAACCCCATTAGGGCCATTGATCTTAGTGTCGGACACGCAACACACATCAATACCCAGTGTGTCCAAGGTGTGTGCGGGTACAGCCTGTTGACCTATTGTCTTGGAGTGCGAACGTTGAGCGTCGCTGTGGAAACGAGATAACTTGGCCTTATAACGGACGGTTCCCGATAGGTATCCGGTGCGTGTCGCGAGAAGGTGGCTGCAGATGGTTCTGTTCCGGTGGCACTTCGGTTGCTGTCAATTAAGCTGGGATTTGTAGGAGGAAGGTTAGCAATTGGGGTCGGGATGGGAGTAAGAGAAACAGGTGGAAAAGAAATAAGGGCGACGCCAGCAGTAGCATGTTTTCACTTATCCGCCTTGCTGTATGCAGCAGATAAGATGCCCCTTGATAAGCTGCGTAACGGCCGAGGTAGGATGAAGTTGATGTTTGAAGAAATGCTTATGCTTGTATATGTGGTGAGATACCGCCATGGTGCTCAGACCTAGACTGGAGGACGATTAGGATCCTCATCCAAAGCCTTTGGCTCCAAAGCCTGTCTGCAAGACAACACTGAGATGGCAATGATTTGGTTTTGCAGAAATGGACACCATCCGATTTCAAACTCACAACCTGGTTGTCCAGGAGACTTAGTTTGTCAGACCTCTCACCATTGACCAACCTGGTAGGAGTAGCTCTCAAAGGGCCCAGAGGCACCAGCCAGTATAGCTCAGTGGGTCAAGGAGGTACGCAAACCGTCGCAACATGTTAAGGTCCAGTCTCGCTGCGAAGGACAAGTGTACTAAACGTCCTTGTGAACGTTTTCCAGGCAACATTTGTGGGGCATCCGGTTAAGAAAGTCCAAGGTGTGTCCTTATTAGGCCGCCTGTGTATAACAATCGAACTTAAGTTCTTATCAAACTATGGGCCAGATCACTATTAGGTTACTCTAGCACCACTTTTAGTAGCATTAGAACATGTGCCATGAGTACAATCGAAGCGACACAAAGGTCGAGTAACAAAAGAATCATGAGCTACACCTCTACGCTCACTTAGAAACAGATTCCAACTGATTAGAATCTAACTGCTGTGCACGCGAGATATTTATATCTATTCTCAAATATATCCACCAGTTACTATCAGCCAGTATTCCAAGAATATTCACCGTGTGATCTAGAAAACAAAGACTGTGATAAAGCTACCTCATTGTCACACACGGTTATGGTACCACCTCTTTGCACACGATTCTCCTACGTCCTGGAACTGATTGACTCAGACTATCAAAAGATTATCTTCGATTCGGAGAGTTAGGATGTAACTAAAAATACTTACCGGTTAATGAAAGTAGCTGACTGTTTCCTGCCATTTGCACAGACGAATTTGTGTGTGGGAACGGGCCTTGCGAAATTCGCAATTCAAAAGTACAGGTAAAGATGGGGGGAAGTTTGTCGATGCCATGTGAACCTATTCTGATCTCTTGCTGTGTTTTTCTAGTTCAGTTAACTCTAGCTCCATATGATTCAGATCGATGACCCACCAGTAAACTATGAAAACATCGGCGCATCGATAGGCGGAAGAAATCAGATCTGCCTCTGATTCTCACTTCTTCTTCTTCTACTTCTTCTTCCTTCCTTCCTTCCTTCCTTCCTGCTTCACTGTTTGTGCTGCTCAGCTTGATGGCTCCTTGTTAGGTCATTAAAACATGAGCACGTCGATGAGTTGGATAAATGATATTTATCATTGACATTTGTTCCGACTACACTGCTCCTTACTTTGCTCTTACTTAGCCCGATGATCCACAGACGACATATAAAAAACATACGCATATATGTTGGTTAAATGAACTAGCTTTTCCTTTGGCCTTCATGTGATGTTTCATTCCCCTTAACTGGTTAGATGAAAGACGCGAGTGTCTGAAAGTAGCGGACCTACTGAAAGATTAAACTATTGAAGCCCCCTCACTGAACCCTCTAATTTTTCTACGTGAGTTGTTATTTTACGTCGCTGACCATTATTATTGCGCTTTCTTTTCGCTAGATCCCGCCTAAAATACATGAACGGTTCGCGACCGTCATCCTTTCTGAAGCCTTGAGAAAATAAATTAAAGCTGCAAGAATCAATGGAAAAGAAGTTATATTTGTTCGTGCACAGTTGATATGCAAGTTCAGTTTGCATTTCTCTTGCGTCTTAAGATCGGAGCAGCTTTTCTGCGCCGTCTCCCAACTAGTTGAGAATACGCCAATTATAAATTATAAATTATTATTATCAATATAAATTGTAAAATATAAATCAAAGTATAATTAATAATTAAATTATAAATAAATAAATAAAATTATATCAAAAATCAAAACTCAAAAAAATTAAATTAAATTAAAAATTAAAAAAATAAATTATATAGCTCAGCATTTCATGTTAATCAGTGTATGGTGAAGGCCGTCCATCAAAACAATGACCCCGATACAACAATATTGGGCCGCAGTACCTCGCAAATACAGTCAAACCTTTCCAAGGCGTTCACTCAAGGGATCGACAAAACGTGGTCGCCTTGGACAGATAGTCGCCATGGACAGGTTCATGCATAGGCGACACTACCCAGAATCGACTGCATATGGGTGAGAAACTGTCAGTTCGTGAACTAGATCCATAAACCGACGGCCTCTGCAATCAGCTTTAGATTCTACGATCTTTCCAAAGGTTGTGGCTTTCGATGCTTTGCAGGTCAGTCGTTAAAATGTTGTTTCAGACACTATAACAGTATGACATTCTTATAACTCATATATCCTATGTTATACATTACTATTGTTGTTGCCTTAGTTAGCAACAACATTAGTAGTGTATAAAATAGAATATAAGAATGCCATAAAGTTATGGTGTGTGAGAGAACAATTTAACAACTGACCTGCAAATCACCGAAATTCACAAGATTTGAAAAAATCGTACGCACGCGTTTCCATTGTCATAAGCATTATTCCCCAGATAAAACATATCAAGTATAATGGTCTGTCGCTTGGCAGTTGATACGAAAGATGAAGTTAGTTTCTTCCTCATGTTCATGGTAAGTTCAAACATGTCAGTGTGTCTGCTATGTATTGCGTACGAGCGCTAAGTATCAACAGCACCCGATGCGCCCGTGGACGTCTACATTTGCAGTACGTCTGTAGAATCCTTTCCTGCTTATTGTCTGATTCACTATTCCCATCATCAGCTGCTAAAATTGATGTAGCAGGCAGGTCCCAGTTTATTACTTTTGTGTTACAGGTTTGGAGATAAGAAGCAACCATATGTCTGTCATCCAGTTGGTATCCAAACAATTCCTTTGAAAGAGTATCCGAAGCAAGAGAGGTTGAAGTAGGTGCACTTTGCTCATATGTCTCAGATTCAGTTTGTATTGCTCACTCAGAATCTATTCCTGCAGGACAAGGAAACCTCGTTTTTCAAAAACACTTAGCGTTTCTTGACTTCTCCACTCCCTTCTATGTGGCAGCTATTCGGAACACGACGTCCAGTTTACTCGTTTCATGAGTTCATTTCCGGATATATGTTTGTGGGATTCAATGATCGTAACTAAATGTAATAGCTGTTCTTTCCTAAACTTCAATTTAAATGTCTGAATACCATCCTAGTCGAGGGGTTGAACTAACGCAGTGGTGTTGGCCGGCAGGTGCTGCAATTTGTCACCACGTAGCTGGAATGTGGAAAGGCAAGTGGCATGGTCAACAAACAGTAGGATGGTGCACCATTTTCCATCTTTCTCTGTCAAAACTTTGAAGACAATCTTCAAAAATAGCTACAATCATTCATGCCCTTTTATTATTCTTGTAAACTGACAGAAGTTCTTCATGTTGATGTTTCTGAACGCTAGAGGATTGGCTGATTTCCTACTCACTACAATGAAACAAAGAAACAGTGGTATATTACGGGCAAAAAAGCGGATAATTAGCAAGCCCCGTAGGATGGCCAAAAAGAAAAGCACTACATGGTGAATAGCAAATAAAGAGATAAAATAAAATTCGTTTTGGTGGAATCACCAGTGTTAACACTGAGGTACGCAGAAACGGCCACCCACAATTGTGTAGGTTAATACTGGTTGTGTAACTTTCATCGCATTATATCGTCTGTCGAGACACACAAGCTATGTCTCGTAGTGTAGATGACTTAGGGCAACACTGAGTGATTTATTAAACACAGGTAAAGTGGGAGCAGAAGCAACCTAATTTGGGAGACCTTTCCAAGGCTGACACACAAGAAGAAAGTAAAAGTTCCGTCGACATTCTAACCAACTGTATTGCGTGGCTAACTTGAACCCACGGCGCCTCAAATTCGTGTTGTGGATCAGTTGTGGTAGGTGCCAGCTGACGTGATTGGGGTTCCTTAAAATCTGGCAGGCCATAATAAGTTCGCCACGTGGGCACCGGTACCGGCCGCTGTATAAGTTTAGGGTCTTCAGTCTAAGTTGATAAAGTAGATTGAACGACCCTTTAACGTGCTTCGTGGCTCATCGCTGTGGAGTCTCGAACGCTGCAAGGTCTTGCTTGTGCCAGGGCGGCGACACCTGGATTGCATATTCCACATGAGGTCGCAAGTAGGGATAAAGCAACTGCGGACAGAAAGCGGGATCAAACTGCCCTAGTTCCCTCCGCAGCGTGCCAACGTGTTGGCTTCCAGTCTTTGACGCGTTCTCAGCTTGTTCTCAGCAGCCCAAATCAGCCTAAACTAATATCCCAAGGTAGCGCTCCTGAGTGACTGCTTGTAGGACATGCTCTTCAAGCTTGTATTGTCGGCTGCCGGCGAACGAGAACCCCTTAAACTTTCCTGAAGTAGATTGTGGAGTAGATTGTAGAGTGATCACCCATACGCTCTCTCCAGGTCTCGCTAATTTGCATCTTGATCTCCAGGGTTGGTGTTGGTCCATCACATTCTAACATCATCAGCGAACAGCAAGAAATCTAAAGTAGTCAAACGCGTACACTCGTTAGTGTACGCAAGAAACAGACCTCGTCCCAGAACTTATCCATGTGGAACTTTAACTCCTACATAAATCTGAACTGACAGCACAATTCGAAATCCGACCTGCAGTGGCCGATCCTGCAGGAAATTTCTGAGCCACCCAAAGATTGGATCACCAACTCCATAGCTTTCCTGCCTGTGAAGCAGAATGCAGTGGTCTAGTCGGTCAAAAGCTTTGGACAGGTCGAAGGTAAATGACGTCTGTCGCTCTTCCTGTATTGGCCACTTCCGTTCAACTAATGCGTGCAATCACTAGGGTGGTAGTGCATGAACGGTGCTGCCACAAACCGTGTTGCTCGGATGCTATGATGTTGCGGCGTTCTAGCTGGTCTACTAAAGTCTCGGTGACGATTGTCTCCATCACCTTTGAGAGCACAGGGAGGAGGAACACTGGGTGATAGGTTGAACGTTCCGAGCGATTACCACTTTTGAAAATTGGAGTATTTAAGCTATGTTTCCACATAGTAAGCACAGTTTGTTTATCCAAGCAAGTTTGAAAGAATTGCGAGAATGGCCCGGCCAAGATTGTTACTGCAACGTTCAGCGCCCTTGAGAGAATAGAGTCGATTCCGAGAGAGCTGTCGGTGCGTAGTGAGAGCAGTTTCTTCAACCTAGCTATAGCAGTAAGATTGATGTTAGCAAGAGTTGAATTTGGGGATAGTGATGTGGGTACGCAACACTGACAGACGTCTCTTTGTAAGGTTGGGCATACTGCATTCGTAGGGCGTTGGCTGTTTCTTCGGCACTCCGTGCCACTCCGACTGGCGTGTTATGTGGGGGATACCGAGTTGCACCTTCCGGATGGTGTTAACATGCCTGTATATGAGCTTGTTGTGGTTGGCAAATTTACAGGCCAAATGTTGTCGGGGAGTCAATCTGTCCTCACGGACAAGCATGTTACCGTGGTTGCGCTGGGTCACGTAATCGCTCCAGGTTTCGGGACAAAGACGAGCTCTGCA
>CALYDF020005495.1:0-14274 GCA_944474145.2 Dicrocoelium dendriticum | reverse complement strand
CACCAACTTTATTTTCTTGGACAGTCTGCATCAATGACATGTTCTGGACTGTTGAATTATACTGCAACGCAGTTTGTCTTTACTGACGACCGTATGAGTTACCAGTCGAGCTACTACGGGCCTCAGTTCCTATTTCTAGCATTGTAACTAGTCATGTTGACGATGCCATCAGCTAACGTGTACAACCTTGATGAATTGTTGCAGGCTTACTGCACTTTTGCATACATCACCTCCTTTTTCTTCAGCAACTGGACGTCTCCATGTTGTATATCTGCTAGATTCAAAGCCTGCAAGTAGCTAAATATTGTTATTCAGCTTGCGACCTCAGCGCAAGTATGAAACACACCGTAGCTAATCTGTGGAATTATGTTGTGACACTAGGTATCCACTGGCGACTAGATGACTTAGTCAATATGGCGTGGTGTTCCACCCTTGCGCTTTCTACGAATGCCGATATCTTCCGTTCGTCTCACTTTCTGCACTGCTGGTTAGCAACAACCTGTTGCTTTATGCTCCATCTCACCTTGGTACGATTCCCGAGCCTACAATAGAAACCTTTATCACTACCTTTAAATGCATGAATGGACTGCATCTCACAGTTTGGATGATATATTGAAGTATTCCGCCACTATGTAAGTATGCACTGAAGACAAAAATATTTGGTAAATGTGACACTGATTGCCACTGTTGCTTCTTTTAATAGCGCCAATAGCTATCCTTTTTCTGGTCCATGTGACTTTGCCCATCCACCATGACGTTATTTGGGCCTCAAGCTTCTATGCTAATATCTAGCGCCCGCTAAGCACCATTCTTTAATCTCTTTTTTCTTTGCTTTCTTGGTATGCTTGCGTTGCTAACCAGACTGTAATTTTGTTGTACTTTGAGGTTGCTAGATCCAGGTGCTGCTTTTTCGTTATACGTACGTTGCATATCTTCAGCTTATCTCCCAGTCACTTCTCCGTGAAACCAACTCATTTTATGGGTTAATTTTTGCTTCATCATAAGCCACTGGGGCTGCTCACCTCATGCGCTCTACGTCGCTATCGTCTAGGTATAACTTGTTGTTACCGATCCTTTGCATACGTAGTATTAGCTACTATATAATCTCGGCACATGGTCCTCGCCAATCCACAATGTAATTCTGCCTCACGTCTATCTACCATCCTAGCCCTACTAGGACCGGATTTTACAGAAATATCGTTCCGAATAAATGTGGGCATAACCGATGTACAGATCACCTAATATTTATACAACTGATTTAGGTTCAATATGAAGCAATTACTTGAGTCTTTTTCCTGTTGGGTAGTGACGCCGGTTTTAGCCTACCGTTTATCCTTTAACCCCTTCCCGTGAACTTCATAAAAGACCTGAATAAACTAACCAGATCTGCATCAGCCAGCCCTAACAACCGGCCTTTGTGGATAATGGAGGCCTCCACTTACTTAAACTTGACAGAATTGTTGCTTGGAAGCATGGTCTCCGGGAGATGTTTTTGTTCTAAACAGTTGAACACATGATATCGTCGATAAAAGGTGTTCCCGTACACTCTGGATTCCAAACTTGCACTGCTCTATTGATTAGTGTCGGACAATGACTGAAGCAATCGGTCAGCCAAGGGAAAATTTTATACTTAATCTGACTGCGGATAACCGAGTGAACGCTTGGTAAGTCAGAAGCAATGCCAATTATAGATTGCCGCCGTCGGTGTTCCAGGACGTAGTAGGTACTTGCTTGGCAAGCCTTCTCACTATAAAATGTCACAAATATTTGCTTAACAACACTTTGTCTTGGCGGATGTGCTTCGGCTCCAAATAAAGCCCCAGCCCACAAATTTACCTTGACACGTTGCTTATAGCCACCTTTACATATCTTCCTGATATGCAGTACATAGCTAGTTCCCTATCCACACTTTCCATCACCCCTTTTACGACTTTGCTGTTGTACGCAACCTTAGACATACATTACCCCAGGCTTGCGTCACATTGCTCACGCGGTTATTTCGCACCAGGACTCCTGGTACTTCACCATTGCATGCGAACCTACTTGCATAATGTGAAACATTATTGCTTTACACGCTTTGATGACGCCGGATGTAGTGGGCTCTGATTCACCCGAGCATAAAGTGTATATTTATTCTCACTTTCCGTGCACTCGCGTGGGATTTGTAAACATTTTGACCAGATCCCTCGCAGACAGCAGCTGGCAACACTAAATATATGATATTATGTATTTGTTTATTTAACTATTGGCACGATTCAATGTTCAAATAAACAATTATCTAGCTTGTTAGTGTCATTGCGAGGCATGCCATCAAAAGCATTCTTATGGGAATACAGATAAGTGTGATCGGCCATTGCACAAACTATTACAAGTTGACGTTTAGCATAGAAATTAATGTGTGTATGATGACACGTTGAAGTATGGTTGACTACCCATTTTTGTTGAGTATGTACACGTTACTGAGTGTGTGTTTGTCCGATGGGTTTGCCATTGCAAAAAGGGAGGGAAAGAAAGCTTCGAATTATCTGACCTTCATGATGAGGAAATGGTCATTCAAGAAGGAAAGATCCAGTGACTGTATTTAGTGGCGAATAACCTTCGCCACGTCATAGTGTTGTTAAACCGACTTCTCTGGCTTTCTTAGGAAGAACGCATGCCAACTAAAATTTCACCACGCTGCTCAACGAGCCAGGCTTCATCCAGTCCCTTCAACCAAGACTTCAAAAAAGTGATCAATTCATGTGAGTTTAGAACATGTTATAGCCCGTTACATTAATTTGTTTCCATCGAATGATACGCTACACAAAACTTTCTATTTATAAAGCATAGTTGCAACCGGTGGTGTAGAAAATGTTACAGCGAGTCGTGCTGTTTAGTGAGGCTACCTCGGATGAGTACAAAACAAGTTGATTTTCGTTGACGTACCTGCGTCACCATCTGGCCGAGGCGGTTGCAGCAACCTTCAAAGTCGATGGCGTCATTTGCTGCAAATACGCCAACTTGAGAATCTACGGCAAAGAATACATGCTACAGATTGACACTGCGTGGGATACATGAGGCATACCGGATTGGACTCCGCTTGCCCACACTACCAACATAGCTCGAAATGCATTCAGAGGCATCTCGAACTTACTTAAATACTTGCATCGTCATGTTTATTTTCGTGTTCAAAATATAATTAAAACTAATTTCGTGACAAACGCGCCCAGATCAACACTTCTGTAGCCTAATAAGATAAACGCGTTGCAATTCTTTTGCCAGTCGGCCAACGGTACAGGCCAGCATTTGCAAGTCAAAGATTTTGTACAGGATCCAGTGACGAATCCCGAGTTATGCAAACAACTAAAAGAACTAAACAACGATATTCAAAAGCTGTTCAAACTCGCCGTTGGTGGCTGGTAAATAATAACATAATTCTGATGGGCAGATAACGCACGCCACCCGTATTTCCAGCAAGCAAACCACAGCTGAACAGCAGCAGGTTTAGGAAGCATGTAATGGAGGTAAAAGGCTCTCGGGACACACGTTGCGAGATCCGTGGCTTGTGTGGGATGATTTGCTGGCTGAGGTGAGTTGGAAACAATCCGCACACAGCTGATGTAAACGGTGTAAAATCATTCGCGTACTTGACATCCTATTATCTCTTGAAATATTAACACTACTGGCACATAGAGGTCAACAGCTTTAGGCGTACGCTAAGTTTTACGAAGCAATGGATCAGTTGACAAGCCTTCAGCATCCTGAAGTTTGCTTCTGTTTCCAGCTGTACAGGAGTTGAGCCACGCACAGGTCCGTCTACTGTTGACCTAGCGCCTCACGAACGTATGTGGTCCGAATGTGGTCTTACTACCTAACTATTTAATTCGAGAGCTGTTTGCGAGCGGTGCATTTTAATCTTCGTTGCGGTTGGTAGGCAGTGCTATTATGGAATCCTTCTGTAAACTGGAACACCCGACTGACAACTAAAACTGTGGTGTTCTTGCGAGGCAACAGTATTGGCTTGTACTTTTATTTATGCTCGACGATTTGGAAACAGAAGACCCGATCTAGTACGGAATATTTGGTCAAACATGTCTGCAGATTAACTACTAGTAACTTCCATTTGTCTTATCCTGTACACAAAGAGCAAGCGATCTAAGCTCGTTTGAATAGTTTCTGGTAGTTGGTTTAAAATACCTCACCTACTTATCTGCACCGCAGTTGCCGCTAGCTCATTAGAAGCAAGAGGATATAGAGCTGTAGGGGCGTGATGGACAACCATTAATATTCATACAGATTTAAAGTTCTGCTAGTGAAGTATGTCACGTTGTCCGTGCAGAGTACTTTTGGTGCGCCAACTGTAAAAATGAGCACGGCGGTTGCCAGATAGTTGTTTATGTTTTCCGTTGGGAAACTTACTTAATATTAACCAAGTTTGTATGCGTGTCAACCAGCAGCCAGAAAACACACAATTAATATTTTCAAAGTAGCACGCATCAATGCGTGGCTTTAAGGCTTCATTCCAACGCCAGGTATGTACCGGACCGGTACGTTTATTAAGTAGATCCTGCTGACTTTACCGCAGCTTCTTAGCTAGTTTTGTATTGCGGAACCCAGACCAAGTCACCAGTACTCACCGCGCGCCGAAACTCATGCTGGCTATGCCTAGATGTGCATTGTGGAGTTAGTTTAGGATAAATGCGCGTGCCTATAGCCGTGAAATCAGGCAAGATCCACATAAAAAGCTTCCACCGTGCAGGCTCAGTTTATTTTTCGTGGTCAATAAGGCTTCCGGTTCACAAGAATTGTAGCCGGCCAACCGATTATTATTATTCGTACGCTAAATGATAACCACGGGTCACGACCAGTATAATAACGTATAGAGTCACAGGCAATTAGGGTAGTGTCGAGTTGTTACATTACGTGTACTAGCTTTACCGGGTACTGCACTATTTTGCCTGGGGTCGCAGGTGGTAACACGCCTAATACCTCTGCTGTATGAAGGTGCACTTCGGGAACGTAGGAGATTCGATATGTATATGCACTTAATATTAATGCGCAGTGTTGCATTCTCGATGAAACCAGTTGCCCGATTTCTATTGACTAGCTTGTTAAGGATATCAGTGGTTTGTTGTTCGAATTTAGTTTAATATAGTTGCCCCAAATGTACTGAATAAACCATTTGAAACCAACAGGAAGCACTTCTTTACAATTAGTCGTAAGGTTCAGGAACCCAAGCCAATCAGATAAAAGCCAAAGTTCAGCAGTTGTTATATAGGAATGCTCTCCCTCCGTAGTGCGAGGCATCACATTAAAAGATTTACGGTTTTTCGCTACCTTAGAAGACCAAAACCGATGCAACAGCAAGACAGTTATTTGTACAAGCAAAAGTAGATTGGCACAACGACGAGGGACCTTTGTGCAGCAAATCCTTCACTGTGGCATGGACGGTTGAGGCAACTGACGGAAAATGACGAGAGTGCGAGGATCTTCCTAGTGGTGCTCGGATTTTCTCACCATTCTTGTGCTGCGATACCTGCGAAATAGTTGCTACTTTATCTTACAGGCTGTGCGTACCGGTATCGTCCATTCTGTAATCGAGTTAACAAACTGATTTGGATACGAACTCATATTTGGACAGTTTAGTTTGAACACACACTCTTAAGATCGCTCCGAAAAGTTGGAAGGGTTTTCAGACGATCAGCATTCTAACGGATAGTAACAAAAATAGCTTCCAAGTATGCATAGGCGTACGGTATACCTTTAAGTATTTTCTCCACGATCGGTTGGAAAATACTGCGCTTAATTTATTTTAAACGAATGCGCGTGTAATGGGAACCTCCTACGTAGTGATTATTGTGGACAGTTCCTGTGACACACGATCATGATTGGCCGAAAGTATGCGTGACTGAGCTCCAGTTTGCAAAAGCTTTTGGTCGCCGGTTACATACACGCACAAATCCTCACTACGTGGTAAAAGATATTTTTGCGCGTTGGACATCTGGTTGACTGTCAACTTGTAGTCTACGTAAACGCGGACCGAGCAGTCAAGTGGCACTACAAGTACAGGCAGTGTGCTACAATCTGAATGTTGCACCAAAACTTTGATTCATTTCAATTGCAGGCTTTGAATCACTGCCTAAGCTTTTGAGCGCATTGCATAGGGTAACTTACCGGCTTTGTAAAATTTGGGCTCGTCACACTCCCGGATTTCGTCAGAATTCCTAAAATGACACATTGCTCAATTCAGTTTCAAACAACGAGGAGAACTGGTTCAATAATCCATTTAAAGTGTTGTCTTTAACAATTCGTTTTGGGTGGCAGTCTGAGAAAAATATACTAATATGGTTCATGAGATTGGTTTATTCCTAGGCACAACAATTAATGGGAGGGTGAGGTTTCTATGTTAATGCCTAGCTTTATCTAGACATTTACTCTACACCTGCATTGTGTCACCGGCGTAAGTACTTACTTTCGAGATGCACAGTTACGTAGAAGGTAGCTTTTTCATTGAACCGCCGTTTACGGTGTTGATTGCTACTATGGTATCTAGCTTCAGGTTTATCGGTTAATCCTGTCGGTTAACTTATTATGTATGGAGGACAGTTTGTAAGTGTTATACTGTGCAAGTACATCGAGCTACTTTTACTGTTCAACTTCTTTTATGTTATAGTTATGCAGCTCTAGCTTGCTCTGACGGCTCGATGAGGCGAGGATTGCCGGACGAGAACCTTTTGCTCTATACTCGCGTGCTAGGTATCCTGCCTTGCCGCTTTCTCGATAGACGCTTTCTTTATGTTGGCGCGCGGATACCTAAGATGCGTGAGAGTACCGCAGGCCTCAACGAAAACCTAAGAATTGCTATCAAGTTCAAATGCTGTTCGGGTTTGCGGATGGCGGGTACATAATCAACTACCGGGCGAAAAGTGAACACACATTAATGGAGTGTAGTATTCGCCTGGTGTTGAACAATGGTGAGCTTCGATACATTCGAGAATAAACCATTTATTTATTTATAATGGTTTCTAAATTTGGCGGCCGACTTAACCATGGATATTAACTTCTCTGAGGCAATTTCACTCGATATCGCCGCGATTAAACATTGAATGCTCACGTGCTCTTTACTTTTTCCCAGTGAAATATCATGCTACATACACGCAGGAATAGCTTTCTTATAATGTGCACTGACTTTTCTGTTCTACTTCTAGACAACCTTTGGTAAGTCGTACTTAGCTTTGTAAACAGTCTGGTTCGGCCTAGATAATACGGTTTAAGCATCCCATGACAAACTTATGGTGACAAATTTTACTGCTGCACAGCATCGTTGTTCAGTTAATTTTCCCCCTTAAGCTCTTGTCCGAACAAGCTGCTTACGTGAGACTTAGAGAAGCAAATTTAGGATTTAATACAAGAAGTGTTTCCATGTAGTTAATAATGTGTTTGAACCACCTTATCCCGTTTGACAACGTTGGCTTTTCTTCAGCAGATGAGCCGAAGATAGGTAATGTATTCAACATAGGTTGCTCATTCCGGTTAGCACTAAAAGCTGGTACTGCTCAACAGGTAACGCACGCTTCCGGGGAGTATAATTCCAACATGCAAAACACGTCTGACCAGCGGCAATTGTAACCATCACTTAAGGGAGCTACGTGCCTCACGAAACTCGTGTTGCGAGACCAGGGGATTGTGCGAGATGATTTTCTGTTTGGTGTAATTTATAACCAATCCGCGCACAGCTGATGTAAACGGATCGAGGTCATTTGCACTCCTCATACTAGCAGCTTTTCAAAGCTGCGGCGCAAAATGTTAGACTTGCTTTTGGGTTGAAATTTCTAGTCTTGTATGCATCTCAACCAACAGTAGGTCTTCGGCTAATTTGAATGAAATTAGGAGTTCTAACTGAAGGCGTGCATTACTCAGACTAGACAGTACATAGCGTTTTCATGAAGCAAGAGAACGCTAAATTAGATATTTGTGCTGGTTTTCTACCGGCTTTAACTTCATGTTTGAGTAGCATATGTATCTCTTACCCATACTTTACTATACTATACTACTATACCCATTCTATACTATGTTTACTATGCCTAACAGTGGTTAACGGTTAACCATATTTAAGCTAGTGATACTTACCTACACGTCCAAATATTTGAAGGTTGCAATAACCTACTGACGGTTAACGCACATCTTTGGCTTTACCAATACATCGGCTGGTCTTCGTGGCAAAAGCCGCACCCACCAGTTAAACGCTAAGTGACATTCCCCGAGTTGAAGGATACTTGACTGTTGCTTTGCTTGTAAGTCCGGACTCAAAAAGCTGCTAGACATGCTGGAGAAACCACAGAGAATCTGCATGTTCCTTAAGGTAAGTGCCAAGCGTTTAAACTCGATATTAAAATTTCGGTAGGCGTCCGGATCCCACCAACAAAGATAAGTAAATAGTGCGTTATTCTCGATTACGCAAGGCACGCCCGCGGTGGCATAATCATATAGGTGCAACTGTACAGCCGTTTCGTGGCAAGTTAACCGCGTCAAGTCAAATTTGTTAAGACGCTCAGGGTGAAAGCTGTACAAGTTGTACAAAGATAAAAATAAGCTTGTTTATGTAGAATCGAGCACCTTTTTATGGGCTTAATCAGTCAGCCACATGTTTCGGTAATATTTCAACCACAATTAGCTCACGGATTACAAACGCTGAATTAGAACTAGACTGGCGAGGAAGAGGCCAGTGGTTACAAAATACGCTGGGTTCATAGTAGCGTAAGATCAACGGTGGATGCCCAGAACGTGACACAGCTGCAGGCTTTACAGTTGGGAAATGGTCAGGGTGTAGCAAAGTATTAATGTGGCGCTAATACATTTGCCAGCGTAAAGCTATGCGTTGGGACTTTATGCGGTGGCGTGACCCTTGCGCCACGCCGCGTTGTCGTTAAACGGAGATTGATGGTTCTCCTGGTGGGAACACCTGCCAGAGTATATCAACCACGTCGTGGAACACTGCCATTGATCAAGTTGAACGATAAAATTTAACCGATAAATGACTGGTTATTGGGTCTGTAATTCGCAGCCAGGATAAGTCCAAACTTCCTTTGTCTGATACATGATAGACGTCGACCAGTACCGTCTATGGGTGTACTTTCTGACTTAATTTTTCCGCCTGGTTGCATGGTCGGTCATGAGTGGAACATCTTTTGATATGTTATATATTGTCGTCTGTAAAGCCACGTAGCATCTTCGGGGTATATTCAAAAATATAACGTTAAACTATAAATGGCGCACGGCAAAACGTCAAACCTAGTTGTTTGGCTTAAAAGCACAGCAGATTGTCCGGAGCAACGAATCGTAGGTCCTCTCGGAGTAAGTTATATAATTTATTCTGAACCCTCGCATCCACAGCCAAGTGTACGGTTAAAGCAAAAGTGAATAACTGCAGGTGGGTGATAAACGAACTACATTTATCCAGTGGTGAAAGTAGTCGAAGACAATTATCCTAGCTATTGTGAATGTTAGCATTGTATCGGGATCTGTCCAAATATAAAAGTATAGCACCGGCAAGTTCATCTGCCTTCCAAAGTCCGGTGAAAGGGCAGTGTATATATGAGATATTAACCGTTAGCGTAAGAGTTCTGGACAACTATTATGAAAGATATGAGGCACTAATGGAGCTGAACGCAACTGTTGCGGTCTTCAGCTAATTGTCTTCTTTTAAGATAAAAAAAGCAAGTTACCTAAACAGTAAGTTTTAACGGTAGCAAAATAATCAGTTATTTACTTCCAAGTAAAGGGCTAGTATGCTACTTTCAAGTTTGTTGTGGCTGCATCGATGCATGTTTCCTTGTTTGCTAGCGGTTGTATTAGTGGGGACCTCGTAGAACAGGCTGCAAACCAGGGCAGCTACACAAACAGCCCACATGGGAGCACTCGGAATGCAGTTGAACAGGTAAAAATATAAAAAGTATGAATTAATAGACCCATACCAAATGTACCATAAATAATTACTTATCTCTTCTACATGTGTTCCCTAACAGAATCGGAACACAAAGTGGCGGCTGCATAACCCGGATAAGTAAAGAATGGAAGAGGTCACCTAAATACGGAATGAAAAATTGTAAGAGACGAAAGACTGAATTAAACAAACAGGTGGGTCAAACGGAGGCTATGCTCTATTTGGCAGGGATTACAGTGTGGTGGTAGGTTTTAGCCTACGCCGTTAACGGCACTATACTCTGGAAGCAAAATGTGGAATGGAGAGATAAAAGTATGCGGTTGTGTAACCTTTAAGTGCAACTAGACTGGCTGTCATGGAATAATGGTAGTGGTCATGATTAAAGCGTTAGGGGAGGAAAGGAGACCAAAGGTGATAAAGGAAAGCTATTGCGCAATGAGTAAGGCAGTAAGATCGTTAGACGAATAGGTCAGAAGAGACAATGGCAGCATTGCCATTTAGCTAAATAACCTTAATGGGTGAGGCGGTAAGACGTCAGAAATACAGACGGTGATGAGGAAGGTTAAAAAGCCATGTAGATGAAGTAGGCTAGACCTGGACAACTTTAAAGTACAGAGGGCGACATAGTGCTGGATAGTGCGCCTTGGGTGCAAGTAAAGAATAGCGGCATAAACCCATGCAAGAAAAGAGGAAAACTAGACCAAACTAAGTGATATAAGGAGTTGTCAGAGACACCAAGCGCAGCAAAATAAGATCTAAAGGCCATTAAATTAAGAGAGGTGACATCAGCACAACTGGGTGGAAAGAGAAACATAAAGTTGTTAGCTGCGGTACATTAAATAAAAAATTTAATGTTCTATTTTTGATAGAACGAGACGAACTATAATAGGGCATGCTTCGAAAATGCACAGCTGTACGGTCCATCTCAATAATGATTGCAGTGATTTAAGCCAATATTATGGAGGTCAATACTTGTCCGTTTTTATGTAGGAAGCTTAGTACTTGTTCAGAACTGGGGCGTAATTTACATAAGGTATGCTACAGGACAACACCGGTAAAGTCAGCGTTTTGTTAAAACGGAATAGCAAACTGCAGTGCTTGCCGTAAATAAAGATATAAATAAGGCTTTTATGCTCGACAATGCGGGGCACGCCTTTAAAAACAAGATCAATTTGACATAACAATGCGTGCTCAGAAATGTGCAAAAGTTCCCTAGGTTTGCCGTAACCTCGCATGTTTTTGTTTCTGGCTGTGTAAGTATATACTTGTGTGCTTTTAGCTGTGTAGTTTGTGATTGTACTTGTGCTGCTTTATCCTTGCATGTTTGATATCGTCATCAATGTGCGAGTAAAAGCCTGAAGTCCGTGGGCTGGAAATGATTATCCAGATATCCTTTTTATTTTGTGGCGAGTCACGACCGCTATGTCATCGTGTTGTTAAGCAAACATTGGTGGCTTTGTAGAAAGGAACCCTTGCCAAGCAAAAATCTATCACGTCTCGGAAGACTGCCTCCGAATTATTTGCTGGAATGGGTTAAACCCGAAGCACCCAGTTTGCATCACATGGTGGTTGTTTGGCTAGCCCCCGCATAAAGTATGTATGCATAGGTTATAATAGAAGCATTTATGGCATCCAGATGGTAGGTATAGCAGCCCTCCAAGATGGCTAAAAGTTTGTGGAGGAAGGATAAAAATGGTTGGGCACCAATGAGTGTAGAGAAAACCTCGCATGACAGAGAGGGCATTGCAAAGTATGCCTGTAGTACAGTTGGACGAACTTATTGATAAGGTAGCCGAGGACCTTGTCCATATTACCCGTTATTGCTACTCACAGTCGGCTTTAGGGTGCGAATCCTAATATCCACCAATCGAGTGGTAGCACGCTGCGCAATGCGTGAAGACGACGCTTGCCTGGGTTCGCTGTCAAAAAGTTGGCGAACGTTGTGGGTATAGAGACAGACATTGGATCATGATACGACGAGGCACTTACCAAGGAATTTTTGCTTTAGATACAGTGCTCCGATGAGATAAATGTTTGTTCAGTGTCGACAGGTAGTAAACGGGTATCGTTGAATTTTTACCGGTCGACAGATAACATGAATTGAGTTGGACATTGTGCGCTACCGAGGTAAAAGAGGTAGTGCCATGGTAAAAATACGTATGCCGATTACTTGAGGTAAGCATTATAGGAAGCCTACTGGATTCGGTAAACCTCCAATCACGGGGTGGGTATAGTATGCAAGGTTAAATAACGCCATGTAATTGCACAATACAAGGTAGTAGCTGTAGACCCAATTGTTTAGACCCAAGGGATTTATGATTCGGGAAAGCAAATGCAATAAAACAAAGCTGGGACATCAGCAAGTCTCAGCCGACAAGCGTAATGTTACCGGCACGCTCACGGGTGAGGTGGGTATAATGTTCAAGTGTTGTAACACCAGAACATTGTACACTGTAATGGACAGTCCGAGAAGGTGGTTAGAAGTAAACCTAATTTTCAGACCCAAGGGCAATATATATTAACGTGAACCGTGAGACATGCACGTTTCATCCGACAGGCAAGAAGCAACACCTTCAGCGCCTCGATGATTGTTGACTGCCGAAAAAACTTTAATCATCTTATCAATCTACACATCGAGGGATAGAATGGGGATAAAAATCCGACAGAAAGCAGACACCATCACAAGCGGAGGGAGCGAACATGACTAGCGTGTTGAGGTCAATGCACACCGAAGGCATTTTGCTTATAGTGTTTGTGATGCATGCATCGCTGTACATTTGAATTCCGAGTATCAAGGTGACAGCAAACAAGTCAGAAAACGACGGCGCTGGGTCAAGGGAATAATGAAGCCGTCGTCTCGTGAGCGGCAGATAAGCATAGAAGTGTGGATGTAGTTGTCGCAAAGGAAAAGCATAAGGAAGCTGCTGTAGAAAAATGGAGTAGCATGAGGCAAGAGTTTAGCGGCTAAGCACAAGTGAGACAACCCTGCAGAGTTGCAGTTGTCTTTGACTCGTCAAAGGCGGAAGCCAAGTCAAATATTTAATAAGGATCTAAAGTGTAAGGAATATACCAGCTAAATGGGGGACGCTTAATGTTTTAGTTAAACAGTAGTAGGATACATTAATAAAATAAGGGAGATAAAGTAGACCGGAGCATCAGTGATATTAAACCTGTCGAAATAATGTCTAGAAATGTCTTAGTACTAATAAAGAAAAAGGATTGGTGGGAACCCGAGCAGAAGGTAGATCAACAATAAGTAAAACGTCTTGGCGAATAGTAAAGGATTGGCGCATGCGTAAAATCTTTGAAGGAAAAGAAGACCAAATTTGCAAGCGCAGAGTATAGAAGACGTTGTAGCGGGAGTGCGAAGAAGATATAAACACGAAGAATACAGGTGGGCATCATTGGCTTATGTAGAAGGGCATCCTGTCTTGAAGGAGGAACTACAGTGTCAAGGTATAAATCCATTGGGAAGGGAAGGTTAATGCTTAGTGTGCAGCAATAAACACAAAAGTCGCGAAACAAGTGGATCGTAGCTGAGAGGCACGGAATGCTATCGGGGTTGAAAACAATACTGATATAAGGTTAATTAGACCAACAAGGCTTTTGATGCGCGGGAAACCGAGCACTGTCATTACCTACCCAGGCTTAGTAACCTCACTGTATTCTAAATAAATAAATAAATAGTTTATTTTTGAATTGGTCGAGACACACTAAGCAAGGCATGATCAATATTTACATGCAATGTTGCTTCGCAACAAACACGTTGCTATGAGTGTAGTCGGCAGTAAGCCGAAGGCTGTACAGTCTGCGGAAATTGTGTAAGTAGTCACGGGATAGAGTCTTCAATGAATGACAAAACGTTGAATTCTAGCGTGCGTAGTGGAAACAGTCAGGGCAGTACATGTGTAATGAAAACGATACATATAGGCTTGGTGTAACGTATTATTGAAAGTGACAGAGCAATATTGGATAATGATTCTGGTCGACTTGCCAGTAGGTAGTGCAGGGCAGTGACTTTATTCGGTGGCGAGTCACATCCGCCACGTCGCAGTGTTGTTAAGCGGACATTTGTGGCTTTTATAGGGAGAACGCTTGCCAGGCGAAAACCCACCACGTCCTGGAACACTGTCAGAAATTTGTCGATGCACTAATATAAAACTGGCTGACCAGGAAGTCGACTGATTTCAGATATCCGCAGTCAAATGACCTTCAATTTCCTCTGTTATTTGAGCAGGTATCTTGGGCAAGGCCGCCATAATGGCTGAGGTGAATCGAGGATGTGGGCTTCAAGAAAAATCGTCCTTGTGGGTATCCAGGTGGGCGAAACGTCAGTTTCTTGCATCTGGATT